>JTDE01001137.1:63421-101965 GCA_014338405.1 Paragonimus skrjabini miyazakii
GGCCTGGACAAAACCGGCGGTCCCGTTTTCAGGGGGCAACCGTGTTTCCCCCTGCGCCATTGCCCTCACGTTAGGCACGACCAAATTATCATATGTGAACACTCAACCACTTTCGCTTGTGAGTAATAATCGGGTTTCCCGATCGCCTTGAGAGGTGACACAGTTACTACTACTCATCAGTAATCAAATACCACTCAACAAGTCAATGATTCCTGTGATTTTAACTTGGACAGGATTCCTAGTCGAGGGGTCACCGATTGTAGTTAACAGACAGTAACTGTGTCTCCTCTCGAGGTGATCGGGCGACCTGATCATTAATCACTAACGAAAATGGTTGGACGTTCACGTAGGATAATTCGGTCGTGCCTAACGTGAGGTCAATGGCGCAGTGGTAAACACGGTTGCCTCATGAAAGCGTGACCGCAGTTCTAGTCCAGGCCGTGGCGAGGATATGCACTACTGACGAGCTCTAATGAGAGCGACAATCGAGTCTAGTGATTCTGCCGTTCGAAAGGGGCCGACTGGAAAGTCTATGTGAATGTGACAGCTGCGATCAATTGTGGGTGATGTCCAATCTATATGAAAATCAAAATCCCCTACTACTCATCAGTACATCGTTAACACAACTTTCATACAACCATAAAGAAAATAACAAGCTCTAGCCAAGAATAAGGAGGTAATTTCACTATTAAAACACAACTGTATGTGCTTAAACATCCAACATCAAAGTGCCCACACCTCGCAAACGAACAACCGTGAATGTTCACAACACTGTATTCTGTCCCATTGTGTTAATGTTTTACGAGCTCCCTTGTGAACGCTGTCAATCGCAAACATTATTGAGTGTAATCTCCCGTTATGCTACTGCGATCTGTTTTCTCCCCAAAAACATGATTGTGTGCAATCATTATCATCATCATAGACAGCAATACATCAGTGGTTCACACTGATGCTTAACTATCATACAACCAAGTAAAAGAAGAAAACAAACCGTATATAGGAAGAGGGAAGAAAAAAAGAAGGAGACGGGAAGGGACCTAACTACTCGAATAAAATAGCTACATCTATATTCAAGCGTACATCAAGGTGCCTACAACCGAGCTGTAATTGAAAGTAAGGCGTCATCAGCAAGGTGTTTTGACCAATTCGAGTGCTTTAGTGGACTAGTGCTGGTTTCAGACAACAATTAACACGTCACCAACTTAATGATAACTTCTGTCTTGTTACAATCTGTGTGACTGTTTCCTATTATGATGTTGGTTTGGTGGCACTACTGACGAGCCCTAACAAGAGAGAAACTCGAGTCTAGTGCTCCTTTTTGAAAGGGACCGACTGGAAAGTCTATGGGAATGCGACAGCTGCGATCAATTGTGAGCGGTGTTCAATCTATGTGAAAAGTTGGTCACTGACAACACCGTCGCTCCGGAATGATTGGTAGGTGCAACCCAGTGTTTATGTCCGTAATGTTTTCGAAGCATATGCTATTCGGAATTGACGGACTCGTCTACGCCGTCTTTACGAACAGCTTTGTCAAGATGCCTTGCTAGGTTGATCAGGGGTCCTAGCATCGTTTGGTGATTGAACAGCTCACTAAAGACATGTCATCATTCTTCTGAAAGTAACCGAACATGGTTCTCGCTCATCCAGCAACTTTGGCAGAGTTGGATGTGGTCATTCAGTTATTGATTGACAACTCTCCGACATCATCACAATATACAGTAATGTATCAGTGGTTCCCACGGATACTTAACTACTACACAAAGAAGCAAACCCTGTACAGGAAGACAAGAGAACAACGAAGAGGAGGGGGAGGGACCTAACTACTAAAAACAACTGCGTGTATATTCAAACATTCAACGTCAAGATGCCTACATTTTGCAAGCAAACAACCAAGTCATACGCGAAAGTAAGGCATCATCAGCAAGACAGCTTCATTACGGCCGTCGCTGACCCGCCGCATTAAGTGCACTCATAGACAACTCAGACAAACAACGACAACATTCACGCCACTGCGCTCGGTTAGCCGCCATCTCACCTGACGTATCCAGCCGCCGATTCTGTGAGTCGTGAGGGCCCCAGACCGGGAGATGAACCCGATCTACAGTGGCTAAACCCATCGTGAACGATTTCGTTTGTCCACGCCAGGTGGTTATCTGTCCACCTTACGCCAGTCGGTCGCAGCGTCGGCAAAGAGTGGTCTGTGTGGTAAGCGACTAGCTGGCATCCTTAGTACATGGCCTAGCCATCTAGGTCTGTGCAAATGTAAGGACTGTACAAAATAACTCGTTTGACAATCACTACCAAATGCCGGTCCCCTCACATCCGCGTCGCTTACTAGTTAGGGCCACCCGGTACGAGCGATCAAAAGCAAACACCGGTGGTCAAATACTATAAGACGGTTCACGTTCTCTACCCTGAGCGGCCAGGTTTCGCTGCTGTAAAGTAATACAGCCCGCACTGTCGCTTTATGTAAGCGACCTCTGGGCTTCAGAGAGATACCTCCCTGCCGCCAGAGGTGCTACAGATGAGTAAACACCGCCCTAGCCTTGGAGATACGCACTTCTGTTTCATTCCCTACACCGCCGCCGCCACTGATGAAACTTCCTAAATATACAAATCGGCCAACAACCTCCATTGCATCATTATCTAACATTTAACCTTCGTAATTAAAACAATGTTTTAGAAGCACTTTAAGTCTGCTAAGCGTATTCCGAAGTATTTAGCAGAACGCGAAAAAGCGTTTAGTGTTGTTTGTGCTGCTTGAAATTTGTCAAACATCAACACATTGTCACCAGCATAATCAAGGTTAATCAGTCTTCCATTAGGCAAGAGGTCCACGCCGACATCTTGTGGGTGTCATGGACAGTCCTCCATTATTTCATCTATAACAAAATCAAACGAAAATGGTGGGTGTGGACACTGTCAACGTACGCCGCTCCTCGTGCTGAAACTGTCAGACAGTTCATCGTAAACCCTAACTTTAGCTGGAGTATAGCAATAAATCACCGAAAGTATGTCCACATACTTGCTGGATACACCCCTGCGTTTGAGCGACTCTAGAAGTGTAGATCGATCCACCGAATCGAACGCACCTTTAGCGTCGTGAAATACGGCGATTGTTGGCCGACGGTATACATGACGCCGTCCCAGAATGTGGCGAAGAGTAAAAATTTTGTCAGTACAACCCAATCTAAGACAAAACCCTGCCTGTTCTTCCGTACTGTTTAACTCCCGAACTGCAGTGAGTCGACGAATTGTGATGGATGCCAGAACCTATGTAATGACTGAGGTTATGCTAATTCCTCTATGGTTTTCGCAAGAGCCCCTGATACCTTTCTTGAATATGAAAACTACTATCGAATGATCCGACTGTCAATGAGGTCAGAACAAACGATGCAAGTAAACTGAAGAAACTTTTACCCGAAATGTAAAAGGTAGCTTGAGACGCGGGGGCTTTGAAGATGCAGAATTTGGGATAGAATGTTAACAGTATGTGTTGCGGATGCTGAAGACTCGGTTGCTAGCGGAAAGCGTGCACACTCGGATAGAAAGGCTGTATGAAATAATCGTTTTTATTAGTCTTTGTCTGGTGCGCCAAATCCGCTGTTTGGTCCGATCGAGAAGACTGCGGTTTAATTTAATACATAAATTAGTGGAAGCTGGAAATACATTTTGACTATCACAAGGAAAAAGGGTTTCGCTAATAGGATTAAAACCATGAAAAACCGAACAATCGTGTTTATTCCGTTTTCGAACAGTGAGTGAATTTTCCCTATCAGATAATGGTCTTGGCAGAGTACACTGTCCGAGTTAGCCGTCTTGTTATGAGACGATCGTTCATCATTTCTGCCGACGCATTTCGGTCTATATTGGGAACAGATTTTCTTGATCATGTTGGATCTGTAATTGATTTGAAACACCATGAACTTGTAACGAAGTATGGGATTATTTCACTAAGTGTCGCTAGATAAACTGAAGCGAACGTAAGTAGCTTGATTCCAACAACTGCATGAAGTGATGTCCAAGTTCCTTGATTTATTCACCGTTGGCTGAGGCCCGCAAGGCTATTCTGACTGGACTGAATCTGAAATCCCCAATAGGCCAAAGTCGCTCCAATCGTTCATTTCCAGAAAAATCCATTACACCTGCGGAAGAAAACTGAACGATTTCTGATTGGTACGTCGAAAGATTTCATCTAGAAAGCGAAAGATCCTCTTAGTTCCCCCTTTTTGTTAAAGAAATCCAACAGCACTTTCGGTTTGTGTCAACTACAGAAGACTCACTGAGACTACAAAACATTAAAGTTGCGGCCGACACAGCGATGTTAGAACTCTTCAGTAAGTTTCGAGACGCCTGAGTGCTCACAGTCTTGGACGTGTCGTCAGATTGTTGACTGGTGCAACTCTAGCTGACGAATCCAACAAAACACCATTCACAGATGAGGGAAGGGCAGTATGGGTTCAAACTTATGTCGTTTGTGCTGCCGTGTGTTCCATTCCTATTAATGGGATTGGTGCTGGAAATCCTAAACGGACAACCGAGTAGTTATCTACATTTATCGCCTCGTTTACAGCGTTAGTAAAGTGGGACACACGTTACTTTTTCTCGACCGTATTGCGTAAGGCTAAGCAGGCCGGCTTACTGACCAGTGGTCCAACTTCACAAAAGGTGAAACACACAGTGATGTTACTCGGCCACAGGCTAGGTCAGGGC
Source organism: Paragonimus skrjabini miyazakii (assembly GCA_014338405.1). Taxonomy (NCBI): domain Eukaryota; kingdom Metazoa; phylum Platyhelminthes; class Trematoda; order Plagiorchiida; family Troglotrematidae; genus Paragonimus; species Paragonimus skrjabini miyazakii. The sequence continues at coordinate 68,135 of JTDE01001137.1, forward strand.
GTGGTTCAGTCACAGCCTGAGAAACTGATAATAAGTCAGGCAGCTCCGGTGTCCACAACAAAGGTCGCTGAAACAGATGTCTGGTCGTGTTAGCTTCCAAAGCTGCCTCATAAAACACTTTAGTTGTATTGCGCGCTCGGTGTACAAACTACAAAAGGAAGATTTTTGGTTCCGACGATTTGTAAGAGCCAATCATTCTTTTATTAAAATCGGATGACTGACGAAGAACGGACAACTGACTCTGAGGTTGTCAGTAGCTGGACAGAACTTCACTGCGGAAAAAAATGCTTTTGATATGAAAATCGCAACGGTACTGAAACTGGGAGGTTTTGTAAAGTATGTCAGACTGATTATTTTGACGTCGACCGAGGGCAAACGTTCAAAGCCATCAACGGAATATGAGCTGAACAGTAGGATCTTAGTGGAATAACAGCAATAATTGATGGACCGACGTTGTCATTTGTAGACTGACCTTTGAGATAAATTAAGTCAGCGAAGGACACACGAATGTAGCCTGTTTTTTGGACCACGCGGCTGTAGAAGTGTTGGTTCAAAATTCACAGTATGTATGTATGGAAGGAAGGACAACGAACACAGTACATGGATGAATTTCACATAGAGCCAGAAGTATTGTTCAGGAGCACTATCCCAGAAGGCCGTATGCAGTACAACGGTAGGATGCGTTGATCCGAGCGGTGGATAGCCAACTGTTGATGGAAAGCTGACATCCGGAAGGCGAAGGTCATCCGAAATTGACAGCATTCACAGCACATGAGCCAGATTTTCGTGTCAGCGACGGTAGATTTTAGTGCATCAATCGCAGGACAAAATAAGCGTATCGCTTATACAGGCATGATGTAAAAAGATATTTGCGGAGGAGTGTCATCAACTTACCCATATGGAGTGTCACTGACCTTATAAGCGACTGTAACACGGTTCTTTGGCCATGAATGGAGGTCGATACCACCAATTACATACTGGACGTCCGCATTGTCAGCTCCTGAACAGCGGTGAGCTTAATTTCACCCAGTAAGCTCCAAATAGTAGAATTTATGGACTATGGTTAGTTGTCGCGCTGGGCCCTTTTCCATTAACCAGTTATGACAACCAGTATATCGTCGTAATGACAGAATCTTTCATAATGTGAACAAAAATAGTCGCTACACTAAAGCAGCATGTAAGCGCTATATACAGCCCCATTCTAAAACAAACCGTTGTAGAACACGAAGTTTCACGAGGCCCACACGTTGGGAGTAAGGGGTTTTGAAATTACTGAGGGTCGGAGAAGGTCGCATGACACCATACCGTCTCCGACCAGACGGAGTGACTGAAAAAACAATCACACAAGTTGAGTTGGTGGCAACAAAAGGAGAGAGTTTGGGAGAGGTGCCACCATTGAGTCAGTTGAGCCACCGCTCTTTACTACGAGACACAGCGGATGAATCGCCGTTTGAAATCATAAATAGGCTTGCCAATTGAGCAGAAAATTGGTTATGTCGAAGGGTCAACGGCTGAATCCACGTGAGTTGGCAAATTCATAGAGGTTGGCTAGTTCAAATCTCACAGTTGCGCAGAAAGCTGTCGAGGAATAATTAACCGGAAAGTTATTTGATCGTACTGTATTTGAACCTGATTTGACAATCAAGTGTAGAGATCGACAAAGTTCGAATGCATCAAAACCCGGAAATAAGGAGTTTCCCGAAAGGGAAATGCGTTAGTAGAACACCGCGGCCCAGATCAAATGGGTCAGCCATACGAATGGTATGATCCCCTGTTCGGAACAGAACGCACATCAGGTGTATCGTCATCAACATTGCCAGCACGCCAGTCACCAAATGAACCAAGACAGCATGAGCAAACTGGAGTAAACCTCTACGAATGGAGAAAGGTGATGAGGATCAACTATCAAACCGTGCCATTTGTGAGTAATCAGACGATTCCACGTACTGAGACAATGAACCAATAGAACAGAACTACAAAAAGAACCGTTTACAACACATGCCGCGTGTGTCCATTCACTGAATAAACCATCTACATGCCGGCTACACGCTTGGCTCACAACAAGAGTGTGAATTAAAAGTCACTGATGAGTAGTAGGGGATTTTGATTTTCATATAGATTGAAAATCACCCACAATTGATCGCAGCTGTCGCATTCCTATAGACTTAAAAATTAAAAATCAGAGTCAAATAAATGAAGTCATATAAACGGAACCGGTGGAGCTTGACTGAAAAATGAGCAGGTGCGCTAAATGCATCGAATTGTTCGTAGGGTTAGCGGTCCGGTTTCCCACAGAACGCTTGCAAAGTAGATGTGACGACCGGTACAAAAAATTGCATCTCAGTGACAATCACGAACGCAAAATCTCAGCGAAAATACTCACTGTTTTGGTGAACAGAACAATAAGGGTACCCATTACAATTTCATTTCTGTTTATAGTCACCAGACTGGCAATCCATAGATATCGGGCGCCTTTACAGGTTGCCTTGTTGCAAGCTAATCTATTCCAAAAGGTTTCACTTTTCTCTGCGACCGTTATAGACGATTTCCTGCTCTTTTAACGTGTAGTTATCGTATCTCGACTGTTTGAATCATGTTTGGATGTTATGAACTCTCCGTTGTACTATTAGTCCGCTACTGCATACAACAGGACCATTTGAGTCAACCAAGTGCTGCCATTATTGTCCGGATACGGTTCGGCTTACCGAGCCAAACTAACGAACGAGCATTTTGGCTCATGTGACTACTATATTTGTGGACGCGCTAAAATGTTACGCTCGGAGTGCACACTTCGGTTGATTAGCTCACAACGTGAAGCGCATGCGGTGCGTGTACATTAGGTAACTATCAGGTGACCGGTGCTGTCTAAAATTAAGGCAACTAAATTCAACGGCCACAAGCTAAACGAGATGACGGAAGGTTGAAAACCGAATGCAACAAAATAAATGCGATGACTACGGATATGGACGCAGTCCCTGTAGATTGAAAATGGACAAGAAATGTTCGATATTTGTTAAAATCTAATTCCTGATAAATTCCAATAAGGCTGGAGTTAATGTTGAAATGTAGGATTGTGAGTCAGCACTTAACAATGTTGAGTTTATAGTGGTCAGGTTGAAGTTACCGAATAGCCTTAATAAATGCAGACGTACCTCACCATGGTATCAGTGATAACAAAACGAACGGATAAAACGGAGTTCAGACAAGCTACGATAATCAGGGATTGAACACACAAATGTTCTTGGGTGTTCGAGATGGCCACCATACTACTCCAGATAACGATTGTCCGAGAAGTATTGGTGTTGTGAAATAGCGCTTAGGCTTCTGAAGCGAGATCAGAGCTGTAACGATGTTCATAGAACGACAGAACTAAAAAAATGGGTTAAAGACCTTTTTAGTAATGTCAAACGATTTTGGAGGTAGAGAAAATCGGTGTGTTCAAATTGTGTATTCTGCTGCAAGATCGCTCTACTCAATTTGAGTACCATGCGAAAGTGATGCAGTTGAGCTGTTGTACAAAGTGAAATATTTTTAGTTGTTAAAAGGCAGGAAACAGGCTGCAAGTTCTCAAATGATTCATCAACATTTCACCCAAATGTTTGGGTATGTATTTTTGCGCACTTTTTGTGATTAACCGGTACGATAAGTTGTTGGGTAGTGAAAATCTAGCCAATTAGCGCACAGCTTATGGAAGTAGGGGGATTAATTGGGGTTCAGAGAGGTTGCGTGTCCTTCTCGTTTAATTTGAATGTATATTGATCCACATTGAACTGGCCCATTCTACCAAGAAGTAGTCTGTAAATCTCCTATCCAAAATGTACACTCATAGATGGATCAGAATTCTGGATGTGCGCTTCATGCAGCGATGTAAGCCTGACTGGCTGCTCAATATTCACGTGCTTGACCAGTTTTCAGACACAATAGTGAAGGCTGAGGTCTTAGCAACCATCGCATCACAGCAAGATAAACAGAACGAGGGCAGCGATCGATGGGATCACAAGCTACCGGAGTAGCTCTTAGACCGTGTGATTTTCTACAGCGTAGGCCACAGGTTGATTATTCTAAACTGAGTAGTAATGCTTCCATCGATGTGGTGTCATGAGCTTCGTCAAACGCACTGTGTTTTGAACCCTGTAGCCAACATTAGGTCGCAATTTGTTGGAAAGGCTGTCATGTGACTTTGTAACGGTTGATTGTGTGTTTCATACGGCAGTGGGTGCACAGTAAGTGATGTAACTGATATAACAACCTGATCCGATACCAGTGACAACTAGTCGTCTTGTCTCTTCCAAGTGAAAGTGTAGCTCATAATCATTTGATCGGTTCAGGCAAGCATCATTGACGGCCTACTATAGTTGAATGCACAAAGAGCTATTGAAGGCCACTTCATTGATCACTCTTTTATACCGCTCCTACGTTATAGCTTCACACCTAATTTCACTTCCGCGTCGGTCTAAACATAGACGATTCGTTGACAGCCAAAGCCTGTTAGTCAGGTGAAGCCTAGCGCCGGGATTCCCTAATCCTGATTGAGGTTAGACCTGCATGGTTTTCCGCATCTGGGGACTCAAACACTAAGCTTCAGTGCGACAACATGGCCTTTTCATGCTCGTGCACCAAGTACGATTTGGTCGATACATTTTTGCATTACGTTGGCAAAAATGAACAACTACCATTTTCGGTCTAACCCCTTCGATCTTCTGCAGAACATTGACTGGTTCTACACCACAGTTGCTCCATTATTTTAGTTATTCCCCGGTCACTATTTTGAGCTGGAAGAAATATTCCTGCAATGTTAGAAGCCCACCTTATTAGTAAACAGGAACACTGTTTGTAGGTTTAATCATGACGATTCTTTCATGAGAACTTTTCAGAATCCTTAGTTGATTTTCCAGAGAATTCCGAATACAAACCTGTGACTTTCATATTCTTCTTCTTGTGTCGTTGACGCTTTTGACAATCCACGTGTGATTACGTCAACTTTGTCTCCTCCGATGAATTAGATGGTATTATCACGGTGGCAATGCCACATAATTTAAGACTTAAGTTAAAAGCACATAGTCGTCATAAATGAGCGCCAGTCAATGGCTTGAGGTCGTGAAACATTTAGCATTGCTATAGCTAAATTCGCATGTAAACCAGCAAAACAAAATCCGCTAAGGTAGTGAAAAGAAATCAATAGGTACCCACAAACAGGTTCTCTTTGTCATCGTGTTTGAAAACGCACCTCATTGTTGGTTTTGTCGCACATATGGTTAGTCTGCAATCCATTCATATAACGCAACATCAATGGTTGAACATCGTTCACTTCTGTTAATTGTTAATCTTGCTAGCTGTATTATCAAAACTGTTCGTACAAACTCCTGGCTAGTTATTTCCAAGCAACCGCGAATCCCTCGATATCGACGGGCAAATGTCTCATTCAGGCAAGTGTGTGCACCGCCTCCTGCGAATTCACGGACGTCCTCACCCAACTCCAATAGATTGTGATCGTATATGTCTACGAGTTGATTGTGTTGATTTCTACATATAATTTGTGCATACCTTGTGAAGCTGTAAAGGTACACTGAAAGGCGCCAGAAACAGCCAAATACGGTATAAGATTCGTAGAAGCAATATTCACTTCAACTATTTACAATCGAACTGGCAGGGATGGAAAACAAAATCCAACTATTCATAGACAGTTGAACGAATTCTTCGGAACTGTGGCAGTTACATACAGTAGCAGATGTGTGTAAAGGGTCGATAACACAAAGTATAAATGTGATGAACAATCGGATTTCGGATGGTCGATTTGGACAATGTAGTTTAGTCCAACCAAACGTATCAGTTACTCGCTTGTGCATCCTGTAATGTCACAATAAATCCCATTGAGTTAAGGGATTTTAGAAAGATGTGGGATATCATTGTTTACGTAATAATAATTAGGACTAGGCAATATGTTTCACTGTCAACTCAACATTCATAGTCATGCGTCAGCATAAGCGATAGCCAATCATGAGCACTCAGATGTGCTGATGAAGGGGTGGGATGGGGAGCAATGAGTCGAGCCCCACATCCGCCTGGACTACACTGTATTCAGCCCGAACGCCTCACAGGATCAACGTACGCCATTTGGGCTGACCAAATGTAGTGGTGATAAGCTATTCAGTAGAAGCACTAGTGCATATATTTTGACATCAAAAAATGCAGGAAGAAAAATCAGAGTGCAGCATCGTCCAAAATGGTCCTTGCTATGTAAAGGAACTGAGCATTGACGTCTGTTGCAACCGAGTACCGTATGCAGATGACTGGTTTTGTTCGTGGTCCTGTTTAAACGCCTTACCCATGTATTGCTTTGTTGAATAAACAACCCTTGTGCCATTCACCTTCTTGGCTCACAACGAAAGCACCGGTAGGCACAGCCAGATGATTCCTAACCAACAGTTTGGTCACTTGCACTGATGGTATTTTTGGAACTTTAATCATCACGATCATCCTGAATTCCTGAGTTTAACAGTGGTCGTGCCGAATCGTTTCCACAGTTGCCAGGTTAACAATGTAATCGGAATGTACAAGACTGAAGTACGATACCCGAGCTGGTCGCTGTGCAGCTGATCTATTTGTTGTCGTCGTTTTCTTATGACTAGCATTTTTCATGTTTACTGTCTTGAGTGTGTACACAGATTACGAATACAGTCACATGCCTAATTATATTTACAATTTTGGGTTGAAAATCACTCAGTGAATCGTTGCACTTGCATCCCAATGAACCTTCCTACAGCCCATTTCAAATTTCGTTCTCGTTCGAGCTTATCAGTTAATACATACTATTGCCAAAAGCTAGAACTGGGATTTAGATCACACTGTCATATATATATATATATTCAGTAGGCGCCAATCCGTCCGGTACTCTACCTCAACGCCGTCCTCCGACGAGTCCTGTAAAGCAGCTGCTGGCATGATTATCAAATATAAACTAAATGGGGTGTGGCTAGGACACAACCCTGCATCACGTCAGGCGAAGGTACAATCTTGTGGATCTACCACTCAGTACTTAAAAGGGATGAGTCAGTCATACCACGCTTCAATATTAAGGAAAACCTGCTCGTTCATTTGTTTGTTCCGACAAAATGAAGATGCATCACATTTTGCTTGTTCGCGGTTGCCTGCACGCGGAATCCTCACATCAGCGGACTGGAAGATGGCGACACGCATCGTGGCCTTCAAGATCTCACAATTTACTGCTCACCTCTACGTCTACATGGATGGAATCAGCAGCACTATCATCATACCAAATCAGAAGATATCGGCAAGGTGAACGAAAACTTCGGACTTGTTGATGTACATAACAACTTGCCGAGCAACACCATATGCCGATTTTCTCACAAGTGGAAAATTCACATAGCTTTGAAATAGAATGCATGACGTATCCCAATAACTATGGAAAGACTGTTAGTCAACTCTTAACTAACTTGAAACCTACTTCGTTCATGACGGTAGTCTCTCATCATTTGGTAAAAAACTATTACCGAAAAGTTGTCGAGGATTTGATTTGAAACTCGAGTCTAGCAATTCTGCCGTTCGAAAGAGGCCGACTGGAAAGTCTATCGGAATGCGACGACTGCGATAAATTGTGGGTGATCTTCAAATCGAGAGAAAAAACTATCGTGATAGCACATTCCTTTAGGAAGTACCACGTTTTCACTGTATCCAATCCCGCTGGTTGATGTGCACTCTCACCCAGCCTTACGTTGTTATACAATCGCTGAGGCGATTATCAAAAGCGAGCTGCTATCGCTTGTGGACCATTGTAGCAAAAACAAGCGAGCTATAGAGCCGAGTGTTTTGAACTGACGTGCACGTTCATCCCCTGGCCTGTTTAGAACAAGCCCTCCCAGGTAAACTATCCATGAGGTGATATGGCCTTTGGTTTTCGTTGTTCGGCCCTGCTCAACGCGATAACGCTGCACTGAAACGAGTGTACTGCGCGTGGTTCCGCAACTTCGAAATTAACCTAAGGCAGCCGGCAATAGCATGCTTCGTAATCCGACTGTTGTGGTAAACCGAAACCATGGTTAAACGCGGACCTAATGGTGCTTCAGACTGCGCGGCTTACTGCTTTACGATGCGCATACGATTGCCAATATACAAAGTGATAGTAATTCTGGAATGCTCACTCCAATTGAAGACTGCTCAGAGGACGATAACTAGATTGCTTGCTATGTCACAAAAAAGAGGAAACTGCTCCTTGAATACGCAATCAGGTGGATGATTGTTGATGTCGAATGTGATGCTGTAATTGGGAATCATGTCCCCCATGCTTAGTTTCGTACTTGGTATGTGCGTCGTGGCTCGAACCCGCACGTTCTGGCTTGACAGGTTTACCAATACCTCACTGAACTAACACTCATTCTGGAAGCCACTGATGAACCACAGTGCGATGTGCTTGATATGTTGTATTATGACGTAAAAACTAGTGATAAAATGATTAAAAAGAAATGGGTGGAAACTGTTGCAGACAATGACGAAGCCAATATTCACACAGTCAGCAAGCGTTCTTCCGTTTACTGGTCTGGAACCAGCAGAAAATGCGACACAACAAACGTAAAAACGACTGAAGGTCATGATGACGGTCGGTGTAATGATGAGCCACCTGACCGGGAGCTTGATTCTGTTAAAGAATGGGTGCAGAAAAAATTACGATGATTGACGAGGTTTGCGATATTTTACACATTTCTATCACGGTGTTATTTCTACAGCGACAGCAACAGTTCCAAAGAGAGCGCTTATAAGGGAGTGTGGACCTTGTAGTATTTGCAAATGACCTGTCTTTGATTAAAAATAACAACGTTGACAGAATATCGTAATACTCAGTGTTTCAGGAGCCTTATATTTCACGTTTGGTTGGGGAAAGTCTATTTTCCTCAAAAGATGATTTGTTTTTCGAGATATCTTCGAGAAATAATTTATAAATTTGAATTCTATGTTTTTGCTCCATAACGTGCTGAAATTCAATTTTGTTGCACGTTCTTTCTTCATCTCTGATTGGCCCATACCACTTTTAATGCACCAATTCAGGTGGGATTCTTCAAGGCTGTTCAAAGACTATATATACGCAGACTCTGCTCTGTTATTTTAACTTGTGTTTTTCGAATAAATACATTATCAGTTGAAGATCAAGGTCTTCTGTGTTCATTTGAAGTTTTCGGATATTGTTGCGCTCTGTGCTACGTGTCTGTGTCTGTCGAGCACTAGCCATTTCGCGTTATCGTTGACGAGTTGGTCATAACACATTTATATACGTCATCGTGTTTACACATGTAATCACCACATGACTTAACGAGGAAAACCTGAAGTCGATCTTAGCGACAGTCACGATCGAATAGTCACGATCATTAAATGATGCATATTGGACGGTTCGCATCCCACAATCGTCGTGGGTTTGTCCATACATATGTACCATTACATAATAACCAGACATGTGTGCTGTTTTCCTCCGGATGGCTAGGTTGACTATAACTTTGGTCTTTCCAGTTTCACTCATGTCACGTAGGGCAAAGAGGAGCAGATAAGGAAAACAATCATGCTTATAAGGTTGTATATAACAATATCAAATATGTCGGAGTATTTTAACATCGAGGTATGCTTCAGTGAGTAAACGTCAGAACCATATTTTTAGTTACAGTACTATTGTCTTTTGCATATAGAAGACTAGTTAGAAAAGATGCCTTCAAACACAGAGCATTCTGATAATTTGCCGATAGACCGAGATCGTTATTGTACCATCCTATACGGTCGAAAAACCCATGCCGCTACTTAGAAGCTTGTTGTTCATCATACTGCATCTATTTGGCATAGCAGTGATCGAGATAAGATCCTTGTGATCTATTTGTAGCCCCTCTGTCTTAGTTAAATGCCGCTAATAAGAGATTCAGACTTTTGCGTCTTTGGCTTCGGATAAGATCCTCATGAAAATCCTCCAGCGTACCCTGCTGGATCGGTGCAGTACCGGTCAGGCGGGACTTCGCATCGCGTTTATCACAGCTGAACTGAGCCACCACGACATCCAGATCGTAACTTTAGGTCAACCAAATTTTGCAGACCAAGGTAAGCTTCGCCAAGCAGATGATGGGTATACCTTCTACTGCATAATTTACTCGGCGGACGGTGCTCGGGAGCATGGTGTCAGTTTCGCAGACGCCGATTGCATCAATTCGTTGATGATAGGCTGATCGCATTGCATCAACATTTGAATCCTTTCCATGTGCCTGCGACCCAGTGGAGGTAAGTCCACCACAATCGTTAGTGTTCATGGTACGACTGCATGTCACACCGATGATACAAAAAGACCGGTTCTATGATCAGCTGCCCGCCGCAATCCGCTCAAAACCGTTCAGTCACCGACTGTTTCTCTTGAGCGACTTCAGTGGGCAGATTACGCGTTATTCAACGGCTTTGCAAGGTATCCTTGAACCTCAGTGCATTGGTTCGGCTAACGAGAACGGTGGTCGTCTGCTTCATCTGTGTGTTACTCACGAATTGGCTATCACAAACATCCAAATCCAGCTGGAAGGAAACAGCACCACAAGATGAACTCATCTGCCGAATGGTCATCACCGTCTGGTCGGTTACGTGGTCGCACAACAGCGCGACATTCATAAAGTGCACACCATGTGAGCAATGCGAAAGATTGAAAGCAATATGGATCATAAGCCAGTCAATGATGAATTGTTTTAATATTTGTCAGCCCATTTATAGGAGATCGGAAGGCGACGAAAACTTGCCGTTAAGTGCTTGTACAACCCAAAGTTACGGTCCGTCTTTCAAAACACATCCGTCAACCCTCCTAATGACGCTCCCGCTCCCACTATATGAACGGTATGTGGCAACCTATAAAAAAAACAGGTCGCAGCAGCAATCATCGAGACGATGGGTATCCAGCTCCAGGAACGTCCGAACTGACTCGAAGACAGTGATGCCATTTTATAGAGTCTGATGTGAGAGTAGAATAAAGCGCTTGTTGTTTTCATTTTGGACCAAAACACTGAGGACTAGAAAAGGACATCCCTTGGCGTTAGCCGTGAACTCACTGAATAACTTCGAGGAATCAAGAGCGAGTAGTGGAAAAAGCAAGATGTGTTGATTCGGGGTTATGTTGATAATTTGCAGCGTAACTGGTCCTGTGGTTTGCTTGGGGTGATATTCGGTCAGTTTATTCAGCCTGTCAAACCAGACTGGCATTCCGTGCAGAGAACACAAAACATAATGTGTATTTGGCTCAAACACTCTGGCAGCTCGGTGGTACGGTTTGATACCACTGACAAGTGGACAGTGAATAACCTGCCACAACAAATTATCAACGTTGAGCTTTCATTTGCCTCAGACCTAGCCGAAGTTCAGAAAGCCATTGGGTAACAGTAAAACGAAAAGGCAATGAGCGATGACGGGTTGTTCAGTGGAACGTTTATGGCAGAACGGTCCAGTTATGGAATGTGCTTAACTCCAGGTAATTTTGGGCGTCTGAGAACAGAACAGTTCAGTAGAAGTTGAAAAATTCTCTGATTATGCCTTTATTTGAAGGTATGAAAAAAATCAAAGTAGGGACGGTTGTCGGGGAATTAGTTTACTAGGGCTTACTGGAAAGGTTCTGACAAGAATCCTGCCCACTTCATTTACTGCAGAAATCTTAAAGATAGATGATCTGGAGAAACAGTGCGTTTATGAGCGTATCGTATTGTCATTACCATGGTGTTCGCCGCCCACCAGCTTTAGGAAATGTGTTGTGAATTCAACCGGCCGCTGTATTACTCCCTTTGTGGGTAATACCGACGCATTTGCCTCGGTCGGTCACGGAAACTCGTAGATTGCGTTGAGCAAGTTTAACAGTTCTGGTTAGTTTGTCAATTTAATTAGAACATTACACGCGGGTATGAAGGTAAAAAATATTGCTGTGCGGATTGACCTCTGTTTATTCTTAAATTGTTCTGGTGTGAACCAGAGGTGGGTCTTGGCTCCAACCCTATTCAATTTACCGTTGATTTCTTTGCTAGCAGTTGTTCTTCGACTTTAGAGAACGGTGTTGAAAGAAAATACCGTGAGGATGGTTGGTTGTTGAACAGTTCATGCCTCGGCTTTCCAGATCTGCTGCGTCACTCAGTCGTTCTGATGCTATCCACTGTAAGTGAACGTGTGTGATTTTTGCACGGTGAGAAAGAACTCTGGAAAGTGATCACGGTTTTTGACTGCGGCACCAGGGTTGATTTGGATAACAACACAGGTGAAACATTTCCTTTCTTTCAGCCTTCTCAGGGCAGAGACGAAGCGCCTGTAGCATGAATCCATATCAATGGCGACTTTGTGGATAAATTCACAGACTTCTGCTACTTTGGTAGCAATCAGTTGACTGATCTTTTTCTACGTTGGTAGTTTAGTGGTCATGTGGCAGGGAGTAGAGCAGCTTTTAGACGTATTGAAAAACTTGTCTGAATGAATGGCAGCATGAAGATGAGCACGAGAATGCTTTTATGCCACTCTATGGTGCTGTCTACGCTGTTGTGAGCAGTGAGTTTTAGAGAGTAGTTCAGCGGAATGTACACTATCCGAGCCGTTGCCGTTTGAAGTATCTAAGACGCATCTTGTGTATTCGGCGGTCGGACACGGGTCCGAGCACTGAGGTACTTTGGCAAGCAGGCACGGGGGAAACGGAACTCATGCTGATGTCTGACCAGCTTCGTTAGCCGTGAAACGTCCGTAGGATGGCTGGAAGACGGATCCCAAAACAGCTGCTATACGGGAAAGTCAAAACAGATAAGCAAAATCTTGATGATAAGAAGCTGCGGTATCATGGGGTTATCTAACTAAATCTTTTGCGTTGTTGTGTCAATCACAGATCACTGAAGGACATAGCCTGGAGACAGATAATCCGGAGAAATGCAATCCGGACTGTGTTCCGAGAGGTTAATGAGCTACAGCTGCGCAGCCGTGACTACAAATGCCTGGAAGGCAAAGGAATTATAGGTGCAACAGGTAATGTTGATGTGACCATATAACGTTGCAACGTGTGCGGTCGCGAATGCACTGATCGTTTCGGATTTGTTAATCAATAACGTATCCGCAGCACACCGTTAACGAACGGACTTCCTGTATATTAGGCATATGTAGGTCAAATCAGTTATCTATTTTTTCCTTCATGTCAACCAATCGTACCCGTCGTTCTGTAAATAATCCGATCTCCTGTTCAGACACCCGGATCATGGTGGTTTTCTCTCTTTCTTCAGCTTTACTAATGTAATATGTTTGGGCATTTAGTTTGGGTTATAAACACAGATTTAAATGTTTTGTTTTCCTTCCTAACCCGGTCTAGAGTTCATTAATATATACTCTTTTATCGAACTACTGTTTGTGTTATATGGCGGAATGTCACTAATGATACCAATGGCTCATTGTTTCAGATACACGGATAGCTGTTTCTAAAAAGTCCGTTAATGAAATATCCCAAATGCTATTTCATTTTCGTGAATCCTTGAGCGTATCGCAAATGAACAAATTAATATAATTCAAGTTTTTTTTAATGTGGCAAAAAACGGCTGTGCCATAGAAGTCTTTTATTTGAAAACAAATCCAAATTAACACAGTTGAAGTCAGAGAGTTTCTACGTGACAGAGTTAAAGGATTTGCGTCTATACTAAGGAACAGATAGAATGGCTGCTTCAAGATGAGTTTGTGTTTAATGAGGCACCCACAAAGCTTGTGAAAGTCGCTTTTTAAATCTTGCTACTTATGTTTTCCAGCAGGCCAAAACTTCCTACGTAGAAGTTCTTCGTTTGTAACACTTTACTTCTCCGATGGATGCCACATATGACAGGTTTGAATTCATCTGTTAGTCTGGGATGCAGTGCTGCGTCGCATTTTACAGTCCGCATTTGCACCGCAGCTATCCACAGGACTTCGGCAATCTCGTGTCCCGAATGTGGGACACGAATGATCCTAATGTCATGTGGAAACAGACGTGCTTTGCACACAGGTTGGCATAACTATGCTACTGCTATCCCTTTCAGATCGATTCGGTTCACTAAAAGCATAACCTTCTCGTTTGGTGGATAGTTTCATGTTATTTGAGTACCGTCGAGTCATGGACAGTCTTAGGCGGCAGGATCATATGTAAGGACCGGTTGGTTTTCACATTGTTAGTAGCGAACGAGTTTCGAGCAGTATACATACTTCAACCGTTCGTCGTCAAAAATGCAGACATCCATCGCATTAGCCGTTCCTTTCCCCCTAGCACTAGATCGGGTCTACGGAGTGAATTGGAATGTGGAAGCTGAGGGTCATCCACTATGACTAAGTTGGAGCGACCGGTCTTTTTAGAAACCGCTGTATCAGCTATGCTACAGTTCGTGAGTGGCCGAGTATTTTTCTAAGATATGTTTGACCAGTCTATACGGCCAGCAAGACTCACCATGTCGAAGATAACCACTAACGTTAATATTGCATGGTCCCACTCTTGGCTACGTAACCCTGGAGATAGGCACCTACAACTACGTATTTGAACAATCAGTCATGCATCCTGCCGTAGTCATTTTGGGTTGTTTTCAACCACGTACCGAAATCTCTTGTTGGTACCAGCAGAAGCTTGCTCCGATGCTATACGGTTACTACAAAAAACGGTATATCTTAGTGGACATATCAGTGTAACAGGAATGTTTTTTTATACCTTTTTACCTATCTTTATACATTTTAGGCATAAGATTTTTCATTACATGCAAAAGCAATTCACTTTGTTGCACTAAAATTTCCACGTTAGAATCTTGGACTCGACGGCAAGAACGCGATTGGTTCAACTAACCGGAAAGGACACCCAATTTTAATTTGAGCACTTTACATTGACTACTTTGATCGAGGAAGTGGTACAGGTTATTCGAGGTGTGTCAACGGCTATGCCTAATGAAAACAGCGTTAGTGATCAGTTATGAAGCTTAACCTCTCAAAGAGCGTAGATGCAAGATTTTGACAGAATCAGAGATCGATATGTTGTTGGGGTGGATTTCTGCAGACCCAACGATTACACTGTACTTTTTGAGATTACGCGTCAAGGCTGTTTCTTTTGCAGACAATATAACACTTCCTATTTTCATTTTTTAATCACTATCGACGTCAGTTAGAACTGTTTTTTTTATAACGCTGTTCAGTTACCGTTAATCTGATTTGACATGAAACAATCTGAAGGACCATACAGGGATCATTAAACCATTTCGAGAACGTTTGGATTAAACTCAAATATACGGAACAGATTCTACCGTAGGCTACAAATCCTTTCACTGTATAATGGACTGTCAAGTGGGCTAAATCTCTCGTGTGTCTGTGGACCACATGTGTGTATCTTGGACCACATAATCATTTACCACTTCTCATATGTGTCCGTTCTGTGACTGAAACGACCATTTTCCCCAACCACTGACTCTCATCCACCGACTAGTTCCGGTTTCCTGAAACCTTGGTAAAATTACACTCATTGTTTTTATTCTGCTCGGTGCCTCATGATCCAAAGGCACTTTCTGTTTTACTGACTGGTTTACCGAACTACTATCCTCGACCAGTGACAGGAGTTTGTAAGAATTAAATTTATGTTGGCGTTTTCTAAACATACTTTGAGAGCTTTTGCGCATGATGATTCTGAAAACTCTTCGCGCTTAGTATTCGCGGTGAAAGAATAGATGCATAGCTGGAAAGACTTTTTGAACAGCGGCTTTATACACGGTAGTAGAAATGTTTGTTATTTCACTTTCTGAATGTTTTTGTAACACTGGTTTTATTGGCATCGAATTTTTTATGAACGACGGTTTTTCAAGTCCCGCTCTAAAATGGATGACACATAAGCAGGTGGTGCGAAGAGATCTATGATTTTCCAGAGAGATAGACTAATAAGTCAACAGGAAAGAGTAGATAACAAAAATGTGTGATGTAATCATCCCGGATGAGCTTACCACCATGGGACAGGTTACACAGTTGTGGTCACTACACTTTTCGGCTCAATTAGGGTTAATCGTACGGAATAATCAAGGGTTAAAGCAAAGAAATTTTCTAGGTTCTTCCTTTTCTGATAAACTCGAATTTTCGCACTACCGACAAGATGCTCAATAATCAACTGGCACTGACCAAGATTCCAGCTGGAAAGATGGGTGGATACATCACTTAAATGAAACAAATTCACTCATATTAAGCGAATAATTTCGTCACTGTTGGGTCCGTTTTCACAGCTTTGGTATTGCTTGTAAGAGCGGTGGTCACCAGCAGCTTCAAACAATTAGAAACTGATATTTTAAGGTTAACTACATCCTTTACCTGTACTGTAACAATGATGTCCTGTCATAGCTTCACTAAATTAGGTTACTGAAGGTCAGCAAAATTTTCATGCCGTATGCATTGGAGAATAGAGATATAATATAAACGTATTCGACTGACTAAGCAGGCCCTGGGGCCCACTCATCCCTTTCTAAACCGCAAGATATCGTTTCTAAAAGTTGAATCAAGCCCAGTATTCAGAGTAAGTGGGTTCATTCCACATATGTAACAACCTGGACCAAATTGTAATCACAATGAATACTGGCGACAAATTTCGAACGAAAATGGTTTAGCGATTTTTCCAAACGAACAAATGTATAAAATTAAATCCATCAAACCTGAGGGAGGGCCTACGTCATTGTTTAGTGGCGCGGAAATGTCCTCAGCAGTTATTTGAGATCTCACCGCAGACGAACGCTCGGCCGACTCCACCGTTCTGTCACCGTGGGAGTCGAGCACATTAGTTACATGCTGCAGTTGTAGAAGTCAACGCTCCTCTGTCAGTCGATGTAACTATAAGTATACTTTTAATCATCGGCGTTGAAAAACTGAATGTTTGACTCAAGATTGTCGACCGAATCTTAACTTGCTCTCCAAGCTCAACTTGATAAGAAAACTTGTTGGAGGTTCTATCAAAAAGAACTTCGCGTATAACGTGGTGTAGACTCTGTTCTATTGATCATGAAATATAGGAGACAGTCAAGTCGTAAAAAAAATTGATGTTAGAAATGAGGCGGCGGGACTCGGTTTGTTTTGTATCAAAAATGCGCGGATTACGAACGTACGTTAGACGGTGAAGTTTGATGCCAGGAGAAATTACTGTCGGAGTTTAATGGGGCAGCGAGAACCGAAGAGCTAAACTCTGCACTTCCTTGACTGAACTACATGTCTAGTCAACAAGGCGCACACGACCAAAATGGAAGCGAGAGAATTAGAGTTGGAAAAATTTATGTCAAAACACTCAAGAGTATCAGAAGAGAAACAAGACAAGATGAGCGGAATTTTGGTCGACCACAAACTGGTTACTAAACGTCAGTCTCGTTTCTCAAAATAAGAGTTTTGCCGCACTCTCCGGGGTCAGAGTGGAAGAGGAGCCAATTCCACTAAAAAAGATAGATACCATTATTACTGTGCAATAAAAGAAATAGGGAATCCCGAATGTTGACGTTATAGTGTCACCTTGTTCCGCAAAGCAAAAAAATTCACTTTGACTGGGGTAGTATTGTGCATTTGTAGTTCCAAAATGCAAGCGTTTTTCAAATGGTTGTTGACCTGGTGTTACATACAAGCTCCCTGCTGGCAGAAGGTACGGATGCAATCAACTTCGTCTCCATGGGACTGAAACCGTCAACCTCATTCAAATATGTACTCGGATGATGTTTTCGTTCGTCTTATAGTTTTGTCGCCATACATTGGATTTATGTGGTTGTATCTTTTATTCGGTCGACTGATGAGTACAAACGAGATGTATGTTTTTGAACTGTGAATAGCTGTGCAGTCATAGATAAATATACTATGCTCTGCGTAGAAGGCTTGTATGTTACGGTTGCCGGCGGAGAGGAGTTTCTGAAGACAATTCTTATTCACGCCTAGTCTTGACTGGAACTCGATGAATCAGTTTGTAACGTGCAATCAAGCCAATGTGCAAATGTTCAGACGGTCTTGTTTAATGCGCACGCCTTAGTGATAGGATGGTCGGTGGAAAAAAGGTTGTAGGACGTATACCTTGGTTAAAGTCAACAGTAGTTTGACGTCTATCTGACAACATTGTTAACGATGTAGTACTCTGTTCATACTTGATTGGAGGATAACTGCCTGCGGACGACAGCGCTTCATAATCAATCAGTTGCAACAAGACGATTAAAACCAATCAACAGTGTTTTGGTTACATTGAGCTCATTGGCTCGACAAATGTCAAACGTGACTCAAACAACAGAAGGGTGTAGTGTGATTGGTACCTATCCATCTCACATAATCTGCCCAATTGCTTCACAGATTGCCACCCATAATAGTGTTTGTAGTTCGAAGTAAGTCGAAATTGGGTCTTCCGTCTCATCCGCGTCGAGGCAAGCTCTAGGATCGTACAATTACATTACTTATCGTTCGCTCAACTAGCTCAAATACAGTGGGTATGCATACGGCGGCGATGTCAGAGAAAACCAACTCCAAGGGTAGGGGGTTGAATGATGTACTATATGGAGGGAAAACACAACTGAGCAGTACTCAACAGACCGTGACCACAACTTGCGTAATCAGTCGATGAAAGGGCGTGCATCGTGTAGTCGTATACCTCATATTATTTTTAAAGACAGCTAATGGGTTAAAACTCTGAGTTCAACAGAGAGTCTTGACATAGTAAGCGAAATACGTAATTCGCACGATGTTCGCGGATCAACGGTCTGTAAACTTTAAATAAACATGTATATGCAGTAAAAGGAAACATGAACGCAGCAGAGATAATTATGCAACATGCGTGAACGATTATCACCAAATCTTCATTGTTCCACCATAAAGAGATACCCGGGCAACTGAAGCGTCAAAACGGACCCCTCCTGAACATGTAAAAGCTGGTCAATAAGCTTAATTGCTAATGCTTTAACATGTTTGTAGGATACTTGCTTTTCCGATGTGAAACTGATCACTGAATGCGTTGGAGACGTCCTCTTTGTGGCCAGCTACGAGTAAGTGCTTAGGGATTGAAAAGTATGGAATTCGCCCTACTTATGCAGCTGGGTTAGTTAAGGTGGAAAGTTAGGTTCACGGTCGCACTGAAAAGTACTCACTAATCCAAGTGCCCAAAGAGGGATTGGTACCCGCCAGTGTGATGCTGACTTCAATTACTTGAGATGTTACCTGGTCAATCTGGTTCTACTTGCTCAATGTACTTGTCGACGTACCATGTGAAATTATGTACTACAGTATGCCCGTCAAATAACTGCATTTCGTTTTTGTTCCTTCAACTACTCGGTGAATGTACCTTTCATGAGAGACATCTCTAAGAAAACATTCTTCTATGGCACTTTTTTTGAACGAGCAAATTATTATCTTTCCTTTCCACAATTTCCTAATAAACGGCAACAGATAACTGTTTGTCTGAACAGCGGAATAACTAGAAGTAATTTCTTCTTGCAACTTACCGCCAGCGCATATTTGTTTACTACGCTTGGAAGTAAGGTTTATATCACACCATTTAATATAGCCCTCTTGTATATAAGCCATGAAGGTGAGTGGTTGGTTCTTTGATATACTAAAATGTCTAGGACCGAAAATTGATAGGAATATTCTGCTTCTCATGGTTGTTTTATTTTTGAGTATGCCGAGTTCAGTGCTGCGAAAAACTGTGTCGCGTTCCTCAGTGAACCTCACCGACAGTTGGAATGCCATTTACGTATAAATCGTGTAGCAGAGTATTTTCTGTAGGACTTTTGATCTTACTTCCAACGAAAGCCATGAAACAATTCCAAATGACTACTCACTGCGATCTGATCAATCTGATGATAACTGCAGTCCTTGAAAGAAAAGTTTTAAGATTTTTCAACCGTTTATCAACAACGGGCAATCGGAAAATGTTCTTTGCTATATAATTACAAATCAATCCGATCATCTCGACTAACAGCTTTAGAGTAAATTGAAACATACACTTGTTTGTGTTCTTGATGCTTTTACCAAAAACTATGCGGCTATTCTAGCTGGGTAATACCTGTCTACCTAACTATTTATTCATGCTTCTTGTACTATGGATCATTGGTGTTTACTGTCTGGATTCTATTAGATGGCTGGCAATCGTAAGGATTTCAGTTGGATATTTTAGTTTATATCGTCTTTTTCATTGCTCTAGTTTGATACATTTGGTTTGAACAGTAGAGCAACGTCAACGAATCTTGTGGAAACAAAAATACTATTGAACCAGTGATTCCTGGTGCTCACCTTCAAAGCAACACGGTTATGTTCTTATTGTGACTCATCAGGTAAGTTTAAAATACTGGGTTTCCTCAATCCATTTAGTCAAAACAGAGAGAAGACATACCACGAGATGTTAACACTTCGATTTATTATCATCAGCCGACAACGTAAAACCAGTAAATTTATACGAATTGCGTATAGCAACAACATTTGAATGAACCAACCACATAGTTCTGACCTTTCACGCGCTAATAGTGCAATCAATTCCACGGCAAGGAGATTGATTTTATCAGTGCCTTCTGTGCACACAAAACTGGCCGATGTTATCTGATTAGCATTGCCTCGTTAATGGCTAGCAGTTTGGGGTTGCTGCGCATCCTGTTAAACGCTAAGCGGTTGGCCCTTCATAGCAGTGGTACACACTAGACCGATCACTCTGTCTCACACATAATATACCAGTTCAATTGCACTTGCAATGACGTCTAAGTAGGCAGGAGAGATTGGCGCTTGCATCAGCGTATGGCTGATCACATTCCTAGATGGTTATCAACTGCAATCAGATAACATCGGCCAGTTTTGTGTGCACAGAAGGCACTGATAAAATCAATCTCCTTGCACTGGAATTGATTGCACTATAAGCGCGTGAAAGGTCAGAACTATGTGGTTGGTTGGTTCGAATGTTGTTGCTATACGCAATTTGTATAAATTTACTGGTTTTACGTTGGCGGCTTATGACAATAAATCAAAATGTTAACATCTCACGATATATGTCATCAGGTGGGGTCTGAGCAGAAGTACGAAACTGATCGTGGAATGTCAGTTTGGGGATGGTCATCGAAAATCATTACAAACACCACATCGAGCCCCTTCTGCTGTAGCCAGTGCAAACTAGCAAACTGCACTGGACTGTTTCCGTCTACACTAGCGGGATGAAAGCAAATTGTTTTTATGTTAAATGTCAAAATATCTTGAAGTGAAAAAATTATCGTTCAACCGAGAGACTATTTGTAGTAGACAAGTGAGTATACGCATGACCGATTAACGATTTAAAACACCTTTCATGAAGAGTAATCGAAATGTAGTCCCAACAGTCATCAAACTAAAAGAACGCATTAAGATTTGGAAACAGGCCGTATACTTCTAGCATCGTTTGGAAATATGATAAGTAATTAGTTCTGGCCTAATCCGAGACCAATGGCAAAACCCAAGAAAAGAAAGGAAGGAAGCCCGAAGTGGGCCCCAGTTCACTCGGCGGCACTCAAAAATACGCCAAATGAAAAGTGCGTAGAGCTGTCGAGTACTTTAAACAACGCTGGAGAAGGTCCGAGTTAAATGACCCTGAAGTATGAACTAGTAGATAAGTCGTTAGGAAAAGGACAAACAGTCTCTGTGTACAATTAGTTGCACGACTGAATTAACTGGTGTTGAGTTCATGTCAGGTCTCTTATAACAGATCTGCATAAAATCATACATACAGAGCAGGCAAACGGGAAAACACGCTTGCAAGCCGGGATCCCTACAGAAGCTACACGATCGCTGGTCAGCACATGCCCTGTGCAAAGATTCGTCTATCACGCCTCAACAACGTATCTGTTATATCTTTTCAAGTTCAAGATGTTTCAATATCGCTTCAAATGTTCTCAATATCAGTACAAAATGTACCACTGGGAATCTGTGGGCTACAGTGGCGAACAGTGTCGCACGGCTAATGTACACATGGGTAAGGTGACAGACAGAGAGTGGTCAACTTCTATGGTATAAGAGGACATAGATTCATAAGGTGTGGTGAGTAAACAACTCTAGTAGGCCTGTACCTTGTTGACAAGCTGACGGAGCACACGCTAACACGTATGTGGTGAGCACTGAGAGCGTGTGTTCGTTTGAAGTAGAACGCATGCAGACAACGTCTCTGGCAAACCGGTCATCTGGTTTTTGGTATATGCTCGATCTACTCAGATAGCCTTTGGTCGTCATCGTTGTCCTCCGAACAGGTAAGTAGTTCGGACAAACTCTGTCTCAGATGCTATGGCGGTAACCATCGGAGAAACAAGTTGAAGGCTGCCATGACAGTTGAGGGCGCAGCTGTACTTTCTGTTCTATTAGAGCTTTGTGAACAACGCTACACACCACATACAAGTACAGGTTTCCACTATCCGAACTGATTGTAAACTTTGTCCCAGGGAACGCGTAATTCCTCTGTCTTCCTCTTGTGTGGCAGTCGAGCATCAGTGTGAACCACTGATGTATTGCTGCCAATGATGATGATGATGATGATGATGACAAGCCTATGAACTGAAGTCCATAAGATGGTCAACCAAGAATTGTACGCATTCACTCGCTCAACCTGAATAGAGAAATTTGTTGTTTGTTTCTTGGTACTGATCGCTCGCATGATCAATAATCAGTTCCAATTATTCATAAGGTCTTCATTTCTTAGTTGTTCCTACATGTAACCTTCATTTGTTCATTCCACTATTCACCGAATGTGTACCGTCTCGGTATTGGTATATATATTGTTATATACGGCATATTTCAAAACAAATTCACACTGATCACGCTGTTCACCTTTTTCTCAAGTCATGTTATTAATACGCTTTATGCTGCTGCGTGGTAAACTGTCAAATTTTATATACTTATACCTTCAGCAACTGGAGGACAACAAAATAATTGTGCTTGGATCTTAAACTACTAATGTTAATCATGAACTTCGTGGAGAAGTTAACTAATGCTCACAATCTGTAACAATTAGGAGAAACATTCACTGAATCAGTTTCTTTTTCATGGTTCAACATCCTATGATTGACATGCATTTAACTAACAAGGCTGAATGTGATTGTTAGTATTTTATTAGCAACATCTGTTGAAGAATCGAGCCATTCAGCAATTATAGTTGGTTTAAAATTTTCCTGCATTATTTCCCTATTAATCTACTCCTTATTAGCATCTGTGAAGTACGGAGTATATAGATTTATTTATGGGTTTGAGTTTCCATTGAGGACTTGATTTAGCGAACAACTCCATTCATTTGATGGCATATTGTTCGAAATAAAACAGGTTCGTAATAGTACGGACGAATTGTCACCAGTGTGGTAGTTGTTTTATCACTAATGAATAGTTTGTCAGATTTGATGGTTTAGATACTTACTTCTTCAGACAATCTACTTAAGTCGGTGCATTGCGATGATGTCATTCTTCTAAGTAAGGTAGTGACTTTTGTCATTTCAACATCACCATCACGCATATCGTGTACGTCAGTGCAATTAGGAACCATAGCCAAGTAGGTACATGCAAAGAACTGTTCACTTGAGTGCCGGCAAGCCCGGACTCGTTCTGATTGAAATTAAAGTAAAGACTTCTAGTCAATATGGGTAGCATCAACGATTATTGTTTGTGTATTCCTGATGAGGTCAGCTGATGAATCAGCAAAATCTCAGAAAACATGTTTCGCTTTTCACTTAGTCAATTTCTATCAGTACGCAAAGGTTCTATATGTTCTCTAGGCAACTCATTAATAAGTGTTCAGAACAACACAACTAATGTGTGCGGCTGGTAAGAACAACGCAGGGGTTAAATTATGTAATTATTGTTTCATTTCTTGAGTTAAAAGATACCGACAAGACGGAAATGATTTTGGTGAATTCATCAGATGTGAGCGTAAGAAAAGCCTGCACAATGCTTGAAGGGTGACACCCAGAGACAAGTAAACCTTGAATGGCACTGGTAGGTTCTTTACGGCAGGTCCTGTGAAGTAAAATAAACTGCTAGATGGCACGTTATTATGGAGGAAGCAGGCTGAAATGTTACTTTTGCTGTCAACGACAACCCCCAAGACTTTAAACACAGGTTATTCCGTCAAATAGCTACCAATCGGCTTTCGGTTCATCAAGTCATGGGGCTCTTTGGCTTCCACCCAAACAGTTTTCATCACGGAGTAATGTTGCAAAAAAGTGGGGTGTGAGAATCGTCTAACCTACTGCGGATGGTTTGTACCACACCGATTACCTACCACTGACTAAATATATCATTCTCTCAGACAATTCTGTGTTTTACTTCCGTGGCGAGCACAAAAGTATCCCTGTGTAACAAGTGAGACTTACGACAGCTTCAACCTCAAAATTTCGTAATGGTTTGGGAAGCACACTGTCAAATGTTTAGGTTTGCACTTTTCCGAAGTTTGAAGCTAGAAACTATGGTACCCGGCTTATTGACCCCAATTGTCAGAATTGAAGGCATGCAAACTATTGATTAACAAAAGAACATTCACTAATCTTTACCACGTAACACAACCAGACGTAATTGTGTTTATTGTACAATCGTATATTTCTTTCACTGCGTTGAAGTCTTTCCAAGTGTCCGTCATATTGTCGGTGATATGTCGTCTGCTTCTGTTTATTTACAAATTCCGTAGTTTGACTTCCTGACAACTGACATTATAGGTGCCTATTATTCTTTTCTTTTCTGCTTACCAATATACAATTACGTGACTGCTATCAGTAATAGAGGAAGCAATGTTGACATAGGTAGTACTGCAATAGAATAAAGCTTGCAAACATATTACGTCAGACATGGTTCTTATATCAAAGCAACATATCAAACGTGGCTGTAGACTATGCTGGACTGCTTCACAGATTAGGAAAAAAAAAATCCGGTGATCTGCGTTAAGGTGTCTGTGGAGATGATATTGTATAGTTTCACAATCGACTGTTTTAAATAATGTTTTTACACCCAAACACAATAGACAAAATTGAAGATAATGGATTGTTTGATATTTCTTCCTCTGTGGTCGTTTTTAGCATGGACATCACTTTAAAAGTAATGATTCCATGGCCAATGGTTCTCCCTTTTGTAAAGCACGGCTGTTGGCTTCATCACACGTAATAGGCAAACTCAATATTGAGACAATCAAGTACAGTAAACTATACAGAACATCGCATGATTTACATATTTTGCTTGTTATATCAAAACTATAAAAGAAAGTTGACTGTTTTGGAATGAGAATTGTCACTTTTCACACCAGTTACAAATCAGAGTGTGAGGCCCACCGATGCTCCTCAAGTCGGCAATTTGCTTCGAAGTTCGATTTATCATTGTTTCTGTGTATCTCTTAAACTGACTGTTTATTTGGATCTTGTATCGATTCACAGATATAGCATACGATGCGGATAAAAATTGATTGGAACATTCCGATTTTTTGCAAGGCTGGGTGATGTTCCACTTGTAAAGGATGTATTTGGAATAAGTACTTCTGAACCGTAAACAGAACGGGTATGGGAAAGCATATTGTGCATCGTGCTGATACTTATTATTAAGTAATTCCTTGGTTAAGCTACAATGGGTTAAAAACCAACAACTCTTTTGGTTTTTAACTCATTGTGGCTTAACCAAGGAATTAATTAATGTTGTACTGTGAACTTCGTTCCACAGAATTTGCTACCCAAAGGTGTATTTATTGATCTCATCATTGTTCAATCGTCGTTTCAACCGTGTACAAGCAGCATGCTGTAAACAACGATGTTTGAAGACAGGTGATCAGAACTATCTGCCGCTGCTTATGCGGACAACCAGGTGGTGACACTCCATTAGTTAATCACTTGTCACTGAAGAGCTTCACGGATGAAGAGTATTGTGCCCCACCTGCACCAACAGTGAATTGGACTGATAAACGCCGCCCTAAATTTCAGGTTCCGGCAAGCTGTCCATTAACAACATCCACAAAGTTTGATGTGACAGTTCAGGTTTACACAGTTACAATTATCCGCTAGACTTACATCTTTTCAAGGCAAACATTGTCAAAATTACTCTGTATTCCTGCCCAAAAAAGTTTTTTTAACCTAAACCCTGTTCTGAACGTTTGATTAACTTTTTAATCAAATCATACGGGATAGATGTCTCTCATCACGAATATAGGCTGCGTGCTCCAACCATTGAATCGCGATAAAGTTGAGTTTAACTGAAAACGGTGAGTCTAGCCAGCATTATTGCGTCTTTTAGAAGCATTAGGCGGATAACCTTGTGCCGCAAACTGATCTGCGCTATAAAGTGCGTCAATGTCCTGGTATGCAAATGTTGCTAAACGGTGATTAAGCCAATAGTTGTACTTGAAACAAGTGACTACCGTACTGAGTGGAACAAAATGATAAACATGTGTGCGGAAACCAGAACCTGAATAGGGTCTGGTTTGTGTTTCGTTCACGCGAGTATGCCATCTATAAAATAACGACCGGAAAATGAACGCAATAGAGATCAAAGTTATTCACTCATTACAGCCGTGTGAAACGCAGTAACTGTCTCTATCTGATAAGTTCAAACAAGGACGAAACTGATCGTGAAGTGTCGGTTTGAATGTGTTCATCAAAAAGCATTACAACACTACTTCGAGCCCCTTCTGCCATAGTGAGTGTAAACTGGCAGTCGGAGGTGGACTGTGTCCATCCACACCAACAGGGTGAAAACAAACCACAACTCAATTACACAAAAATTCCCCGTCACAAATGTGTGCATAGAACTGGTTTTTGGTGAGTACGATTGTTGACTCGTAACGCAATGGGCAGTCGCTTCGATCCCTCATTTGTACTGTTTGAACCTGACGGGTTCAAACAAGGACGTAACTGGTAGTGGGGTATTGGTTTGAGGGTGGCATCGAGAAGCACTACAAACTCATTAAGTCTCTTGATAGTGTAGACAATTATGGCTGAACCCCAGTCATCAGGGTAGTAACCTTCCGTCCACAGTTCGATAACAGGGTGACTACTGAACAGAAGAGGCCAAATCATTGTCCTTAAAAGAAGCCCAGATGATTCGGTCAGGGCTTCCGGATGTGTGTAGACCACACTCAGCGTGATATTTCATTTGTATTTGCCAAGCACGTGCACATCGACCGCGAACAACTAACCGATTTAGTGGGTGATACTATTGTTACAGCAGACCGGTGTTCCTTCTAAGTTGTTGATAAGTCCTGAGTGAGCCCTACGGACTGCTTCACCAATACATTACTTCGCGTCACTTGTAGCTCCGGCGATCTGGATTAGCATTCAGGAGTTACTGGGGGTGTCTGACGATTCTATGCCAGTCACGTGGTATGCCAGATAGGTTTCCCAATCTTTTCTCAGTGGCATTCATAGCTCAGATGTGACAGCTCTGTGAATCTCTTTTTACTGTACACAGTGATAGTTTTGAGAAGGAAAAAGAAAACGAACGTTCTGTATATGCAGTCATGGTAGAAAAGCTATGACGTTCAATGTTCATTGCACACAGTAAGAGACAAATACAGAAATTTAGGATCGACTTTCTACAATCAGACTGAACATGGTCGGTGCATCGTGCCAAACGAAGAGCAGCAAATATACCAAACGAAGTTCGAAAGATTCAACAACCACCCAATAACATGTATCCCTTGCATCACAAGTGTTTTGTTTTTGAAACCTGATCATCATGCAAGTTTGAGAAAAAGAGCCACATGTTGGTTTACAAAGATCAGGGGGTTACATATGATCATAATGTCTGATTGTGCAAAGGCGACTGAGTGATAAGTTTATATGATGGTTCCAGAAATACAGAAATGAAATAATTGACAGCTCAATCCCAGAGCTAGTTTCGACGCAGTAGTAATAACACCCAAATCGAGCAAATCAGGTATTTAACTCTCGAACGCAATTGTGCAGCTTACTGTCAACAATGTAATAAAACAACAGTAATGAGAAATAGTTTCAGTGACAATCAGCACATCCACCACAGTTTAAATGAGAGTCGGGATTGTTATAGTTTCTGCGTTGTTTATTGTTGAGACGTTCAAACAGTCGCAACAGTGATGGTTCGTTCTCAACAGCATCTTCAATCAATGGACTTGAACCTGGAGCAGACTCATCAACATCGGTGTTAGTAATAAACACTGCAGGGATAGAAGCAGGTAAACTATAGACAAGTTTATCGGTGTGTTTACGGTGGATAGGTCCATCAGCTAAATCAAGTACCTAGGTTATTCAGCACAATTGCTCCAGATGATCGGAGGTCACTGCCACGATGATACACAACTACAGCTGATTCCAAACTAGGCATGTTGGTTCGGAGAACACAGTTCTTGATTAATTTAGCTGGGCTACTCCCCGTTGTGCAGTGGTCGGAATTTCGATATTGCATCAGGAAGTTATCCACACTATTCTCCAGTTATTCAAAGTCAGGTGAGTTGTTAGAGTTGATCACACTTTTCAAAATACACACAAAACTCTCACCTATACCGTTGGTTTGAGAATGTCTCGGTGCATTGAGCAGACGCAAATACCCTACTTTTTCAGCCAGTTTTTGAACGTCTGTGCAATGAACTGAGTGCCACTATCAGTGACCAACACACATGGTATTCCTTCCCGACCAAAAGTTTTTCGCAGTGCAATCAGACTGAAGTCACCAGTTGCTGACGACGTAAAATGAACGAGGATAACCAAGGCATAGTATTTGTCGAAGAATGAGCTACAATAGGCAACATGTATTCGTTACCAGGCTTCACAAGTCATTGGCGAAGGTGTCCAGTTTGATGGTCGCGATTGCGACTTGTGTACACAGTGAACACAATCTTTAAAAATGTTACATAAATCAACATTCAATTCTGGCCACCAACAAGACAGAGAGGCCAATGATTTCATCTTTTCAATTCGTAAATGACCGGAGTGTAAGTCATCTGGTGTAGCAGATCTTAATGTGGGAGGAATAACAATTCTATCACCAAGACACAGTGGTCCATTGGGAGTAACAGAGAGCTCATCTTGCCGTTTGTAGAATTCAAGAAATCTTCGCCAGACACTACATTTCCAACCTTTACGTAATTTAGTAAAATTGCCCGGTAGCAATTTCGTGTGTCACGAAACAAATGAGAAAGAGAAAATGAAAGCGGCCGGGTCAATAACTTACCGAGGTAAATCGTTAGCATGAGGGATGAATTTTGCAGTACGACTTGTCAGGATTATAAATGAATTTAAGGGTTTCATGATCAATGAGTATGGTGGAATGAACGCCGAACAGGTATTTGTGAAGTCTGATGATCGTCCAGTAAACCGTTAATGCTTCCACATGTGTTTGCGCATCTTCACCCTCTGCTGAACTGATGCGTCTAGAAATACAAATAATAGGATAGCCCTATTATTCTAGCACAGTTCCATTACCCATTAGGGACGCATCAGTAATCAATGGTGATGGCAACTTTAGAGATAACGTAGGCAGTATTGCATCGGAAGTCGGAGAATCCAACAGAGCTCGGAGAGTTCGTTCGTGTAAATCAGTCCAAACAAAAATCATTCTGAGGAAGGTCAAATAAAGGTTTTGCCTTATCAGCAAATTTAACATTGAATCGATAACAATACGGAAGAACGAAACCCATCAATAGTCTTTCGAGTGGATATCTTGGATAGAAGTAAAAATTGATCAGAATAAAAACGGTAACCATTCTTAATAACTGATGACCTTGAACATGAAAACTTGGATTTACCAAAAATGCATTTGAAAGAAGTAACAGCAGCGTTTAAAGAGCAACGATTTAGAGTAGAACATCAAATCGTTACTCATTATTAGGCATAGTTGGTACATGCACAATAATATCATCCTGGTAATCGAAAGCACCCACTAGGTTGGCAGAAATGGTGTTCGTAACACCATGAAATATAGCAGGTGATACATTCAGACAGAAGGACAAAAAGTTGAACCGAAACAATCTGAATGGAGTATTGATGGTTGTCACAGCAATGGAAGTCTCGTCAAGTGAAATCCGTGTAAAAGCGTATTTTAAATCAAGCTTTGAAAAATATAGTGAGCCATGAAATTGATACAGAATGTCCGCTGCTTCAACAGTAGAACAACTCTGCCAAAGGAATCTGCTGAGCGTGAGTCGATAATCACAAAAAATTCGAGGTGTTTACGACCGCGTTTAAGCTTGGTCACAATCCGTGTAGCCCAAGTCAAAGATTGCAAGGGCGTTTATATCTTTTTTCCACAACAACTGCAAATATAATTGGGCTTAGTGACAATCACCACTGTTAATAACTAGACAGATAGCATCTTGGATTAGTAAACACTTGTGACGGAGTTTCAAATAACCTGCATTCTCCTGTGAGTCGAGTGAGTCGAGTATTTCTTACTCCAAGCAACTTGACATGTATATTGCACACACCGTTTGCCGTCATACATTTATTGCGCAAAATATAGGTTGCTGTAGAAAGACCGACCGCTGAGTAGTCATGGCTTGTTCATGTTTAGTTGATTAGTTGACATCAGTCGTGTTCAAATTTCGTACTGTATACTGTTGGATGTACCACAACAACATTTGTGATCCCGTATCGCTTGCGAAAATTGAGATTGGATGAACAGCTTACCTGGGCATTTAATAATACTGACCACTAAAGAAGTGCATACAGACTGGACACATGAAAAAGTTACGCAACTATTTTCTATATACGAATCAGTCCAGTGGTTGCTAAAAGACGAACCATACGGATGTTAAATCAATTCAGTTAACACAGTAAATGGTTTTCGACTTTACGTTCTGTGAGCATATACATTCACAATGAGGATTTCACAGAAAGCCACACATTTTTGTCGACGGCCTACCTTGTTACTCCCGAGGTAATTGAGGAACAAGCCTTCAGCCATTTACTACCCCAAAACTTTGTGTCAGATTCGTAAATCAATTGTGCAATCAGATGATTTTGGTTGTTCTCAATAAACACCCACAGATACATGAGATATGTGCGAAGTACACATGAGAGATGGACGGAAAAGGAGAGGACTAAATTAGACACGACGACGCAGATGGTGATTGACCGGTTCCAGTAAGGAGGACAACCGTCAGGTGACTAGGGTTATGCAGAAGTAAAACCTTTCAGAAGACACTGGTCAAAGTAGCCATTGAATTATGTTTGAGTTTTACTACGTCAACTGCAGAATCGAACGAGCGTAACGGTTATACCGGCGAAATTGAGAGCGACACTTGTGAAGGAATGTCATCAGTTGGCTCACAAGGGATGTCATAGAACTTAGGAAATGCTGCACGAAAGCGCTTACTGGCTGAGAATGAAAGATGATGTCAATAATTATGCTTTGGCATGTCCGCTACTGAAACGTACTAACGACCAGAATCAATATCCTACTCAGTCAGTCCTGGTCAGTGTTATTGGAGAATTATGGTTAATACATATGACGGGCTCATTTCCGGCGACCGCTTCTGGAAACCACTCACGACTGGACATTTCCCAAGATGGATCAAAGCAGCCACTATCCCTAATCAGTGTGCGGGTAATGTGTACAAGTCTGTGGTGGACCACTTCGATGAAAATCCTGGAATATTGTAGAGAATATTGACCGATCAGGGTCCCTGCTTCAAAAACGGGGAGTTTCGGAGCTGTTCAGAGATTGTGAATCAGGGATGTTCGCACAACACCGTATTGCCCTCAATCAAACGTACTGACAAAGAGAAACAGTTACATTCTGAAACAGTGGTTGACACTGAAAGGAGTAAGCTGAGAGGAAGTGTTACTGTTGATTTCGTTAGCCCACCGCTGTTCACCACAAGTGACAACGAAGAACTCACCAGTCGAGCCAATGTTTGGGTGCTAATATTTGGTCAGGCAATTTGTTTATGAATGCGTCCATGTGAAGTATTAGTGGCTTGGAGGTCGGTCAGTCAGAACATGACAAACGCACAAGTGGTCGCTAAGTGGCAGTCAACTGAAAATATATCTGGTAAGTATACTGTGTTCAAATTTGGTTTGAAGGGTAAACAAGGAGACCGGTAGAGTCCGGACACAACAGGATTCGTATCCAGGCGGTTCCTAGCAAAGTAGAGGGGATCACATGTTATGACAGAACATCGAGGCCCTGTGTATTTGACTACGAGTGAGAAACATCAGCGTCGTGTTCAGAGAGACCGGGTACGTGAAGGATATAACAGTCCAATTTAAGAGAATGCATTCAGATACGTCATCATCACCACGGCCGGTATGCAGATAACTAACAGAACGAATGTAAAAAGTTCGACTGACGGGGGGTCTGAATGGACAAAGCTAGGCCTATCAGAGCTGATGCATAAGGTGCTGCAAATAGAACTGTGGTCGATCAGCGCCAGTCAGTCAAAAAGCGGCGATCGGCTGCTGCATCGATTTTTTTGTAAGAGGTGGTTAGAAAAACAGTTTGCTTGATCGTACGTTGGATTTAAACAACCGAATTCACTAAGTTGAAGTCGTGGAGCACAATTATGAATGGACGACTTGTTGCACAGCAGCACTCGTCAATGTAACGACTATTGGTCCTTTATAATAAGGCAGTGTTTTTCTACTAACTTGAGGATGCTTAGTGACGTACATACTACTGTATTATTTACTATTTACACGATAACAATGTACGCAACAACGAAGACAGCCTGAGTTATTTTTGTTGCAATTAGAACCTATGTGAATGAACGACCTCTGGTGGATCAACTCAGTCTGGTACGTCTTTGGAGTTTGTGAATTTTTGTCATGAAAAGGTTGAACAGTCTAAGAAGTCCATGTTAGATTAATTGGAAAAGTCACATGTGCATATTTGTTGTGAAGCTACTCTGCTTAAAAATCCCAGTAGATATGTAACTAACCTGTCTTCAATGCGGCTGAGTACACTACAGCTAGAAACACTCTCGTGTGAGTTGAAATTTTGCATTCCAGGGAAAAATGCAACGGCATTGAAACACAAGCTCAATTTGAACTACTTTTGGATCAACTCTTAAGAATGACCCCAACCTCCAATGACAGTGTGCATTAGTTCAAAGCGAAATTAGTCAATCTTGAACGTCGGTATCGCAAAACTAGTTCCAGACAGAAATGTTCGCTCACACCAAAACACAGTGATGCTTTGGAGAAGCTTAGAAGGAACGACGCGTTGGTAATTTTGCATCCGGATAAGGTGTCAAGAGCAGTATTAATTGACAAATCGAGTTATAGAGAAAAAATGTTGCCTATTTTGAATGATTCTTGCAAGTTCGTGACTGACAATACCCCCGATACTCTTACTGAGTTCGAACAAAGAATATCAAAAGAATTAAAACTTTTGCAACAAATGAACTTAATCGACTCAACAACAGCAAAAGCTTTACTACCTGGAGGCTGTCGTACACTTCAGCTTTATGGATTGCCCAGGCTTCTCAAGGACCATGTGTCATTGCGACCAGTTTTGTTGATGTCTAACTCACCCCAACATAAGCTAGCAAGGTGGCTGGTTAGGATATTAGAACCGGTAAAACAGTCCATTTGCAAACATACGCTGAAAGACTGCTTCCAGCTTGCTGAAATATTTGACAAGGTCAACCTTCATAAGAAATACATGATTAGTATGGGTGTCAGTTCAATATTCACAAATGTACCCCTATGTGAAACCATTCGCATCATATGTGATTACGCCAATGCGAATCAACTGGAATTACTCATTCCAACGACTGAACTCGAGCACCTCCTTCTTTGGTGTACCTCAAATGTGAAATTCTACTTCCAACACAAAAGCTATAGGGATACTGATGGCGCAGCCATGGGAAGTCCCTTGGGACCTATCTTGACTGATATTTTTACGGCCCATCTAGAAAACCGAGCTCGAGAGACT
>JTDE01001137.1:109402-144210 GCA_014338405.1 Paragonimus skrjabini miyazakii
AAGTAGCAGGGACTCCTATAGGTGATACTGC
This sequence comes from Paragonimus skrjabini miyazakii, assembly GCA_014338405.1. NCBI lineage: Eukaryota > Metazoa > Platyhelminthes > Trematoda > Plagiorchiida > Troglotrematidae > Paragonimus > Paragonimus skrjabini miyazakii. The sequence continues at coordinate 109,434 of JTDE01001137.1, forward strand.
ACTCTGATTTTCCTTCCTGCACTTTTCCTGCGGCTTTCACCATGTCAAAATATATGCTCCGATCCTACTACTGAATAGCAGCTGTTTGAGTAGTATGTTACGATCGCTCAACTCCACTGCAGTGGTATCGAACAGCAATCTAAATGAGAGGGAAAAAGTGATGGGGCAAGGTTTTACATAGACATTCGCTTAATGCTGGTAGAAGGTGACTTCGTTAATGCAAGATTTGTCCGAAAGTTTCAAAGTTTTAACCTCATCAATCAGTTTTCGACTAAGTCCAAACATTTGTAATTCAGGTCGTATAATTCACGCCCTCTCCTATGAATGGCCCGTTAAAAACGACAAAATTTTTTTTATCCAAGAGTGTTTCTGCATATGACCGCACATGACGAACGTAAGTATGGCATCTCTATCGCGTAGTGATATCCAAAACAACAGTTGTGGTTCTGAAGTAACACTCTGTCTTCCGAGTGATGCACCGGACGTTCATCGATCTGGAGTTCGATTACATTTGATCACATGGGCATAGGAGATAATGTTAATAGTGTAGTAAGGATGAGCGATTGAAATCATACTCCTCACACCAGTGTTATTCAGTAGTTGGGCAAGAGCATAAATCTTGACATTGAAGTAGCCGCGGGAAAAAATACAAGAACATCGGAGTACAGCATGGCATGAAATGATTCTCGGTACACACAGGAAACGAATACTTGTGTCTGTGACAACCGTGACGTTCTGGGACCAATCTCGTACGTAAATGAGTGTTTTTGTTTGTTATGATGTTGAAACGCATAACCCATGTATTGGCTTCCTGAGTAAATAGTCCTTGGACCATTCAAGTTTTGGCTTACAACGCCTGGGTGCCTACCGTATCGTTTTGAGTGATGGACCTGGGTGTATGGACCTGTAGAATTGCCGAGGTCTGAGCAGAGGAAACGTAATTTATAAAATATTGTAAATGCCGATAATTTAAACAGTGAACGAAAGTAATGCTAAAACAGTCACCCATCCTCAAAGAACTGTCGTGTGGATCCGGTGGAATGCTGAGATCATCAGTTTATATGGTTCGGAGGTCGTTCGAGTGACACTAATGGAGGCCGGTAAGGACAGAGATGACTTGCGTTAAGTGGTGACATTTGCAGAAGACGTGATGGTGGAGTAAATACATATCTTATGCAGAACAATTCCGACTTATCGTATAGTAGGCATGACTATTCATCAAAACGAACTGGTGACATTTATCGTCAGAGATCACTATTTACAGCTCCTCTTATCAGTCACCAACGTGCATAATAAAAGGGAACTAAACTGGGAACTCTCGATCGGACCAACTACGAAAGAACAGGTTGAAATGCTTGCCAAACACGGCTAACTGCTGAGTCGCCCATCGATATAGTTGTTGTTCGTTAATCGTAATCTGAAGCTGCCAACGGTTAGTAAAACAACCCCAGTGAGGCAATATTGGGAAATCTTTGGGGCACAGACGTTAACATACTCACCTTCCGTGCTATGTAATTGATTGCATCGTCATGGTTTGAAACATGGAGCCATTTAGCTGGTTCGTTCACTTGACGGTATGGTCATTTTTCATATGGGCTTCCTGTTTTTCAGTGATCAGTAAAGTTGAATCAAAGTGTTACCATCTTATGACGTACGCCTGTCATGTTTAGTTAAGTTAGATGAAGGGAATTCAATGTTTTTGAACTGAATGTGCCTTTTGTCCTTCTTTACGATATGCTAGAAACTGATCGTTTAAAAGTTATATGACAGTACTTTGATCACGCTCCATAAAGATCGGCTATCTGATGAGGTAGCTGCCTGTTCTGTGCCCTTGTGACTGATGAAACTACTGTTGGCTTAAACAGTAGCAACTATTCAGGCCTTACAAGGTGTAGAACTATCACGATGACCGGGAGAAGATGACTGCTTGTGACGTTTTTTGTACAGGAGGTTTTTCTCACTTACGACTCAGAAACAGGCCTGGTTGAACCGTTCGGGGAAGGACACTTTGCTGGATGCACAAGAGCGGTGAATGAATAAACTGATGCCAGCAGGACTGATCTTGGTGAGGCCATTTGCGAAGTGTGATAAAGTTGTGCCAAGGGGTTTCAGCAGACATCACCTTGTCTTAGTAACATGTGCACTTGAGTGCGTGCCTAGTTCAACCATCTAAAATGACTGAACATAACCGTATTGTTTGCACCTCCGGGCGTCTCATTTACTCTGTCAAAGTATGCGCTCGATTTAAGTCCACTGTCCTAACTCTATCGTGCGCTACCTATGGGCAATCATGGGATTAAGTTTGCCATTCGAGCTGCCGTTTCGTGTTAATTCACGCAATGTGCATAAGACAGATAGACACTACTTCGTAGAGGTTGGATGCGTCTTGGGTTCAAAATCCAAATGCACGTAGCGTGGAAAAACGTTTGACCTGTTGCCAATGATAATACAGAGAAGAGGAATGCTAGGAAATCTGGACACCCTAACGGTTTGACCAACTAGACAGTACAGTCCACAAATAAATACACAATACCTGAAATACAACACAGATGGTTGCTGAAAGTAGATGTGTACCATAGTTGAATCAAATCGACAAAGTGTGAACGTTTACATGTCTTCTGTAGTTGGTACACCTTGAAGGAGTCAGAATAAGACGCGGAATTCAAAATGAATGGACCAGATCGATATTAGCTGTCATCTGCTTGACTTTTGTATCCAGGACAACTTGACTTAATCGGTGGGATTCATTCACACTAATTCCAACTTTCTAAATTAGAATTAATACAATTTGACTACTGTTACGTTTCAGGCTAAACATCTCTCACATTTGTTCGCAACTTTCGCATTCAGGTAGACTTTCCAGTCAGCATTTTCGAAGAAAACCACTAGACATGAGTCTTGCTATTGTTGAAACCCATCATTGTTGCAGAGACTTACCACGGTAGGGATTAGTACTGCCACGCTTTTATGAGACAACCGTGTTGACCACTGCGGCATTGAGCTCACATTGGCCACGACCAAATTATCAAATCATAACGATCAACCGCCTTCGCTTGTGAGTAATTGTCAGGTTGTCCGATAGTCTGGATAATCGGTAATTAATCAAATCCTCAACTTTTGTTCAGTAATACTGTTATGCCGTTTGAACTTGGCATAACTTGACTGGTTTGGATTAGACAGACGGAGAAAGTCGACACGTCTCACACACTCGGTCCATACCTCGTTTTACTAGCCAACATTTGTTACGCCCACGTTCGGCGTCGATAGATGTCCACGTGACAGTAATGTCTACAGTGTCTACAGCCGATCGATCACCCGCCTACCCTGATTCAAATAGTGGCATGTATGTCTCTAATTTAGACCACACGTTTAGGCCTGGCTCTAGCATCGGTCGAACAGAGCACAGGGTTGTATGTACAGGTAACGCACCCTTGAGGACTAGGTGCGATGCAACGGGCAGAGCAACAATGTCAACGCGGGCCATGTGACCAGCGCCGTTCGTTGGCAATTGTACCTGTGATCATTCCCCCTTTTGTACGACCTGGATTAATCATTTTCCGTCAATTTTCACTCGTTCGTGAGTCCAGGAATTTACTCTTAGCATGTTGTATTCCAACTCGTCATTTTGCAGTATGAAATGTTCACACTGGGCGTCTCATTCATTTGATGCTACTCAGTTGAATCTAGTCAATTAGTCTACCGTAGTTGTATCCTTGCAATTGCGTCAGATCACAAACCGTATTTGTCCTTTTCGATAATCCACCCAGATTAATGCAAATCGTGCCAGCTACGTGAATTTTGACGTTCCTATCTGTACTTACGATTTCCAGTGGTTTATTCATATTAATTCAAGTGGTATTGTCTGCAAACGACCTCCCGACAGTCCCATTTTGATTGTATGTTCCAGGACAGTGTGAAATTGGTGTATATTGCCTTTATTGATCTCTCCTGGTTCATTCAACCTTAGTAAATATTGTAAGAGCGAAATTCACTCGAGTTGGTCAACTCAGATGAGAATCCATATCTAGTGGTGTATACATATTCAGGTGAATGTACTGATTATGTCGAAATTGAAAATCTGAGATGTTTCGGGATTGGCTAACAAGCTGAGATTATTTGCATTGAAAACAGATATGGTTGTGTTGTTTTGGATTACCAGCCTCCTAGGTATGCAATGTAACATAATTACAAGTGGTTCGCACTTGATAAACGTGCGAAGAAACGTGCATTAATAGTTCTTTTCATTATATACATTACTTCAGCCAATAGGAATTAATTGGAATATGGATACAGCAGTAGTCCAGAAGTCGAAGGTGCTACATAGGTTGTTGCATGTCCATTGAGTGGAAGCGGCTACATCTCTCTGTTTATTCTTCGGGTATCTCTATCTTGCAATGCATCGTTTCGTAATAGACATTCATCAGTTTTTCTGACGACTAAATTCAGTCCTTTAAATTGCGCATAAACATCAGCCCGTAGTATGTGGTCTAAATTCTTACTGAGTTACCACTCGAAAGATTTTGTTTACTCGAGTTCGTGTTCCAATTTCCTATTCACTCGCGTGAACGCTTTTTGAGTTCGTTTTTGGTCTGGCTTGTTGGTCTATTTGTCCTGAGTTTGGTATCTTTGGGATGGATTCCTTACCGGAGGTTGTTTGTATTTCTTAATATTTTCTGTCATTTTTTGTGATTTAGAACTTCATTAAAATCAACACCCATTCACCAAATCCTCTTTGCGGATCGTGTTTTGTTGCTTGATAGGCTTGGATACTTAAGGAAGGCTGGTCAATCAAACAGACACAGCCGCTACCGGTCCAGCATGCTGACAGGCTATAAGTAGCAGTCTATAGTTAATTCAATGTCTTCGAGATGTTCCGGGTTCAGTACAACCTTCGGCATGCACTCCCTTTTCCAGAACGGTCGTCTATCGTGTTACTCATTGGCGGTGGTCTCTGAAAGGAGACAGCACAGGGTTATGAATCACACGACTGATGGCTATCAGCTGTTGTCGCTGATCGTGGATTTATTGTTGGTATACCATTCAACTGGTTTATTTGGTGCATTCCAATTCCTTGGCAAAATATAGTGTTTACATATGAATATACCCGACAATTCAGCCAAACTACACTGACAGTGAATATCAGGCTGAACAGTAATATATCGCTTTCAAACAAGAGAACGGGTATATTTATGGCATTCGTGAATGATGCGTAGGTCACGACACCAGTCAGCCTCTTTGTTTACAGTGCTGATTCACAAGGTACACTCACGCGGCTTTACCAACTTTGTCGGTTAACGTGATGGGAAGCACAAATTTTGATTACGTTTCTTTTTCTTTCGTGCAGGCTTCTGAGCTGCAAATTATTCTTAAATACGTGGACCGACCATGATCTCATTTTCCTAACCCACATCATTTATTGTTTCAGTGTAAACAATTATCTATCATTCTAATGTTGAACTTCAATCCGGCTGTATTTGTTGAAGAACTTTACCATACTAAATTAGCCCAACTCCCATTGTACACGAAAATCAATCTACGTATTCACGGTCTTCTTTTCTCTTCAACTTATAATCCATACCTACTATAGTTACACCAGTTCTAGTTCTTCCGCCTAGTTTTGTTCTCTATATCAATTTTTTTTTAATTTGCTAGTGGACTTTCTTCTTCTAGTATGTTCTACGTCACTGTTGAGGACAGCAGGGGCCGAACTCTGATGATGATACTGCTTTGATTTCTGTGCCTGAATCTGTAAGACAGGCCATTCTGGTTGAAAAGCTTCTCCGTCACATTGTTGTCACTGCTCTTATCAGTTGATCCACCTCTTAGTTAGCACGTCGCTGCCGTGTGGTGCGACTGACTATCTGTGTATCCTCTTGCGGACACAACTGTAGTAGCCAGATTAGCCTCTACTCCCACTTTGAAACTCAGTCAATCAGTAGTCACATCATGCTACAGATGATAAATGCCACGATTGCGAGTTGTCAGATCTGTCATATTAACAGTGTCACACATAACATACAATCCGTGCAGCCTCTTAGTCATGAAAGACAAACATTACACTATTATCAGTCACCGTTTTAATAGCCATTGACCCTAATTATCTTAACATCTTCAAAAAGCTCTTGATATTACGGTTATTATTGCTTCGGGACACCTTAAATATTCATAATTCTTTAATACAATTTTCCTCATCTTCACGTCAGCTCTCACCGTATGTGTGCGGTGACAGTGTTCAGTGGCAGAGATATTAATAAGGTCTATCAACCAGCCATTGCGATGAAATCTGACCAACAAAATGCAGACTGCGACCTATTCCATTTTGTTCAAACGACAGTTGGCGGAATAAAAGTCCAAAGCAAATCTCATCGTCTAGTAGTTTTGTGAAACGCCTCAGATCTTGATCTTGAAAATCACAATAATTACCATCAGGCCTTAATAATCGATGAACCCGAGACAGCACTGTGTCATCGAATTTGTCTCCCATGCTCATTTACGCCTTCTGTCCCCCTCTATTAACCGCTTCTTCATTTACCGAAAGCCAGATATGTAGATCAGCTTGTAATTTGCCAACTCTGATATTGTTTTTTCGGATAGCTTCAGTCACGGTTCACGTATGCAGATTGTGGATTACAAATAAACTTCGCGTTTGCTCTCTGACACTGCATTAACTTTCCTTGAGATTCTTCCGAATTGATTCACATAAATCCATGAGGAAATATATTTCGGAACTGCTCTTTGAAGTACATTCGAACCGTCATACTGCATTTTTTCAAATGAAATCTTTACATAACCATTATTTAACTTTATAGCTTGTAATTCTTAAGTACAGAACACAACAATCATTCTGACTCAGCTGATTCATAACCTTCTATTTTCATTGCAAGCAGTTTGCTCCCGTTTATCATACAAGTTGTATGGGAAAGTGGGCTTATTATTTCTGACAGAATTTGTGGGATTCCTGTTCGGTAGTTAATTTACTTGTATATATTTTTGTATATTCCTTGTGCTTGTTCAAGACATTCCTCTCTCAGTTGCCACAGCAAACTAAATGTTCCCAGGGTTCGTTGTGCAAGGTTTTGGAAAAACAGCTGTCTGCACTACAACATTATAGAACATTATTTTTGCGTATAGGAGGATTCTCTATTCCCATTGATGTTTGTATTGATTTTATGCTTGTGAAATCTTAATCAGTTAACCAACCTGGAAAGCGATGGAACAGTCAGGAACACTCCTACAGCCTTCCACTTCCAGATTAATGCATCTTCAGATTCAGTAGTGAAAAACGATGTCAAGACCAATATAAGAGCTTATACATTAATTCAGTCGGAAGGTCACCATGTTCTACCTGACAGCGTCTGGCGTGTAGAATACAGAAAGGAGGACGAGAAACTTTTACACTAGGGGAACTAGCCTACAAGCAATATGGCAATATAAACATTAAGGGATTCTACTTATACGATAAATTGTGACTAAAGTAGGGTCATTTTAGTAGATCACTACAGTATCTCTTCATTTGGTTTATCATATAACCATATTCCGGATTAATCACCAAAATGTGCAAAACTTTCCAAAGTATAAAGTTCAAGATATCGTTGTCTCGATCGGTGTTGCTTCGCAATTACTCGAAGCACTCTTGGTACCCTCGTTGGTTCAATGCGGCTTTTTAATTTTCAGTGTGCACTGTTAATACCCAGTTGAGAGAAGCTTGCGCTTGCTTATGTTTTTGTATTTAATTATCAGAGTTCCTCGATCGAATATGTTGGTACAATGACTGACGTACTCAAAAGACGCTTAGTTGAAACCCAAACAAAGTTTGACGTATGCCACCCACAATGCCAACTTTACCGAGAATGCAACTGACAAGCGAACGTCAAGGCTGTAGCAGTCTCAGGTGGTCTTCTGCAAAATTTTTGACGTCTGGGCGCTCTAAACCCGTTTCTTAACTCCACTATCCTCATTCTGTTGTTTACAGATAACAATGCTCTGTTTACATATATTAGGTGGGAACGGCGTTGACTGGCCACAAATTTCGAGACCGTGGTATCCAACCTTGGGTGGAGTATCAGCAGTACAACGTGTTTATTCGTTCAGTCACACCCTTGGCGCTTACACCTAACATCTGCGTCAATGGAGTCATTATGAAGGATTGTCCAGATTTCTGCCACCTGCATGGTATCCTGTCAACAGATCAGTTTGTGATCTACGAGTTGTGCACTCGCATAGCTAAGACAGCGTTGCTATCATGTGCCTTGAAAGAAGTGTCCGGCGGGACCACACCCTTAAGTTGAAAATAAAATTGTTTGTCTGCGAAGTCATGATACTGTCCACATTGTTGTGCGACGATGAAATGGGGACAGAATATTTGTGAAATGACCCTATTTGAATTGCTTCCACCAGTAGTGTTCAGGACGCATTCTTAGAAATAGATGATCGGATACAGTTTCGGTCACTGAATTACTTCATTTAACAAACACTGATGGAATCAGACTCATGCTGATGCTCAGAAACCTGAGTTGTCTGAGATACATCCATCAAATGACTGACAGACGCATTTCATAAGGGCTGCATTATGGGCGGGTGATAAAGGTATAGGAAACCCTGATGGCTAGATGCTGCGATTCCAGGAAGTTGTCTAGGTAAGATATTCGCGCCGTAATATTGATTTCGGCTGGTCGAAGGATGCAGTCCTATACCAGGTATCCTGAAGTAGTGTCATCCAGAGAGGTGTTCGCAAATTCAATGAATGCCACCTGTGCGAGCTAAATTAAAGCGCGTACCAAGCAGAGGAATAATGGGTTTCATAAGTCGTGAGAACCTGACCATGGTGCATTGCGATGAATGCGGTCACGAATGTTCTGGCCGTCTCGAATTGGTAGATCATCAGCGTAGTCATAGTACACCATCAACGAAGAAGAAACGACTACGTTAGGCACAAATATATTAGATCTGTTACATCCAGTTTTTTTACTTACCAACCAAAAGTAACCGTCGTTTGTTAAGTCATTCACTCTCCTTTTCAGACAGCTGGGTCACGGTGGCTTCGTACCATTCCTTTACTTTAGTTTTATCGGCAAAGTTCAAGGAAACCAATTGTTTCAACGTATATTCTGTTATTTTGGTTTAAATTCAAATAGCTGTTTATTTTCTTCACATTATTTAAAGTAGACTAGTATATACCTCCACAGTAAACTATTTATTGTCTTATATTCTGGATATTTTTTTTCCAGCTTAAATCCTCACATCGAAGTTTCCTAACTTTTGCTTCCGAGAGATGAGGGTTTCATTTTCAAAGTAGCCTGCCACTTGGCTAACCAACTTTAGTCAGCTGGATTATAAAGACCTCCAGTCACACGTCTCTCTGTTTTCTTCCTTCGGGTTTACCTTGAATGAAACCGAAAATGGTGCAGCGCAAGCCTGCTGTAGTAAGCGTTGTGGGAGGGCGTCCGAATGTTAATGGTTTCTGGTGGAATTGTGCAGAAACTCAGTATGCCTCATGAACCTACGTAATATTTTAGTTTTGCAAACTACAGTGAGATGAGGTGTATGTGTTCATGGGTCAAAATTCACTGAAAGCACATGACTGGTTTCGTGGTAGTTGTCACTCACCTGGTACGTGTGCCCGGTGAATTTCGACCACAAATGATTGCACATTAGTTAATAGCTACAAAGTTCAGTATCCTGTAGTGGATTGTATGTTATGGATTTATAAGTTGCGTATATCTGCTCAGTTACAATAGTCATGAAACTAGTTGTGTTTCAGGTAAATTTCGAATGTCAAACACTTGATAGTTACCTTACATTACATTGTAAACTTACAAACTTTTCACTTAAACTTACGACTCCAGCTTTTGTTGAATTGTTTTAATGTAATGAGCTCATCACGGTATCCAAACTTCTTTGAAAAGTAAGTCCAGTGGTTTGTCGTTATAGTGCGTACGTATGTATATTTACGAACGACCCTGGTCAAGACTTGATATCTTGCAGCACGCCAGACAGTCAGACGGAGATCATGTGAACCAAGCGTGCTAGCAACAGACTGTCTCGACTGGTTATTGAAGTGCACAGAATGGTGTAATCGTTGACTTTGTTAAATTTGAGTATATCGTGTATCAGAACAACAATTTACGGGGCAGACGGACAGATCGGTCCGTGAACTGGAATTTGAACTTCGGGCAAGAAAGGTAGACGAAACCAGTTACATAGATCACCACTGGATAGCTTTTTGACCAAGCTACAATTACAAAGAAGACTGGTGGAAATGGCCTTCCCTATAGTCGTCATTTGGCATGTTGGTAGCTTCTGCCCTTGATTATTCGGAACGAAACCATTAGAATTAATGCATTATGTGCACCATCATCATCATCATCATCATCATCATAGACAGCAATACATCAGTGGTTCACACTGATGCTTAACTGCCATACTACCACGAAGAAGAAGAAGCAAACCCTGTATAGGAAAAGAGAAGAAAATAAGGAAAGGGGATGGGACCAAACCACTAAAAAATAGCTACGTCTACATTCAAACATACAACACCAAGGCGTCTACACCTTGTAAACAAACAACCGAACTCTAAATGAAATGAAGGCGTCATCAGCAAGACAGCTTCCTTACGGCTTTTACTGCTCCGTCTCATTAAGTGCACTTACTTCACGGACAACTCGGCCAAACAACAACAACATTTCCGCCACTGAGCTCGGCTAGCCGCCATCTCACCTAAAGTTTCAAGCCATCGACTCCCTGAGTCACGAGGGCTCCAACCCGGGAGACGAACCCGATCTACAGTGCCCAACCCCGTCGTGAACGATTTCATTTGTCTACGCCAGGTCATCATCTGTCCACCTCGCACCTTACGCCAATCGACCGCAGCGTCGGCAAACAGTACTCGGTGTGGCAGACGATTAGCTGGCATTCTTAGTATATGACCTAACCATCTAAGTCTGTGCAAATGTAATGACTGAACAAAAGAACTCATTTGACAATCATTGCCAAATACCTACTTCCTAACCTCCTCGTTACTCACTCGTTGGTGCCACCCGATACGAGCGATTGAACGCAGACATCGGTGGTCAAACACTTGAAGACGATTCACTTCTTCTACCCTGAGTGGCCAGGTTTTGCTGCCGTATATTAGCACAGCTCTCACTGTTGTCTGATATACGCGACCCTCAAGCGTCAGAGAGATACTTTTCCGTCGCCACAAGTGTCTCAGATTAGTAAACACTGCTCTGGTCTTGGTAATACGCGACGTTATTCAATTCTCTACACCACCGCCGCCGCCGCTGATGCAGCTTCTCAGGTACACAAACCGGTCAACAACCTCCTAGACTTCGTTATCTAACATGAAATCTACGTAATCACAGCAATATCTCAAAAACACTTTTAATTTATAGACTGCAAAGCGCATTCCGAAGTACTTAACAGAACGTTAAATTGCATTTAACGTTGCTTGCGCTGCTTGAAAGTTGTCAAACAGCAACACCTTATCCTCAGCATAATCAAGATCGGCCAGCCTTCCGTCATATAGGAGGTCCACACCAGCATCTTGTGACTGCCGGAGACAATCCTTCATTATTTCGTCCATGACAAAATTGAACAAAATGGTGAAAGGGAACAGCCTTGACGAACGCCGCTTCTGGTGTTGAAGCTGTCAGACAGCTCACCGTAAACCCTAACCTGAGCCGAAGTATGGGAGTAAAGCACCGACAGTATGTTCAAATACTTGGTCGGTACACCCCTGCGTTTAAGCGACTCTAAAAGAGTAGATCGATCCACCGAATCGAATGCACCTTTATAGTCGAGAAATACGGCGATTGTTGGCCGGCGGAATACATGACGCTGCTCCAAAATTTGACGAAGGGTAAAAGTGTTATCTACCCATACTCGACCAGGACGAAAACCTGCCTGTTCTTCTCTAATATTTAACTCCCGATCTGTAGTGAGTCGACGGAGTATAGTGGATGCCAAGACCCTAGAAATGGCTGGGGTCAAACTAATTCCCCTATGGTTTTCGCAAGAGCTCCTGATACCTTTCTTGGGTACAGAAACTATTAGCGCGTGACTCCAGCACGGAGGGATGGTCTCCATCATCCACACAAGTTGAAACAGCTGAGTCGAGGTCTCAACTAACACCTCTCCACCTTCTTTAAAAAGCGCCGGCGCGAGATCATCTGGACCAGCAGCACTATTAAGTTTGAGAGCCGAGATGCAATTGCGAACCTCAGTCTGAACTGAACTTCGTATTCACTTCTCCACATCCCCAATTCTCAGGTTTTATAACAAAGATAGACTGACAGTTTAGACCTCATCTATGTGTATCTACTCATTCACTTGGTCCTGTGGAGCAAGTTATATTGGTCGAACGTCAAGACAGCTTTCAAAACGGATCCGAGAACACCATTCACGGTGGCTGGGGCACGGGGAATCACATTCAGTCAACAGTGCTTTCCTGGCTCATCTGGTTGAAAGCGTACACCAGATGAACACTGATCAAGTCTTCAAAGTGGTATATCGCGTGCCAGGTAACCCGTGAAAAGCGGTCCGGATCAGAACACTTTGTACTACCGAGGCCATTGGAATCAGGCTGCTTGACCCGGTATTATGTCACCAAAAACGGTTTGTTCAAGCGCTGCACCTACCATGGCCACAAATCCACCGGATCAATGGCCAACCTGCGCGGTCAAACCAATGGACAAGCGTGACGTAACCGGCCAATCAAGCCATCGCCGATCCTGTTTGTTAAACTTATGTACCCCTGGACCGCATGGTACAGTACCTGCTTTCTGAATAGCCTGTGAGACTTGTGTCCAGCAGCTATTAGGTTCTTCGGAGTGAGTATCACTAAGGCAGCTTTCTAAGCTGGTTTGGTACTTATGCTTCACCGATGGTAAAGCCAATTTCTCAACCGCCAATCGTTGCTGTCGGTGGGGTCGTTGATCAGCGGAAGTATGAACAAAACGACAACATACTAATGTATGATCTGAGTCCAAATACGTGCTCCAATAGGAACGACAGTCTTGAATGCAACCACGCCACCTGTAACCAACAGGCCTGATTCGGAGCAGGCGGGCGCCAAGTATAGCAATGACGTGCACGATGCCTAAAACTAGTGCTGGTTAAAAATAGCTTATGCTCAGCGCACAGCTGCAACAATCGCCTGCCATTATCTGACCGATGTGACGATATCCCAAACCTGCCACCTAAACGAGATTCGGCCTCACGAAGGCGGCCGACCTGAGCATTCATATCTCCGGCCAGGACGACAATATCAGAGCCATGTGTCGACCGATGGCGAGAGGCTCGATCTGAATAAAACGATTCCTTGACGCCGACGTCACTACAGTCAGTAGGAGCGTAAGTATGCAGAATGAGTAAATTTCTGAAAGTCTTGCGTCTAGAGCTGGCCATAACAGAACCTGCCAAGCGGATGGCACAAAGTCTACTGTTAACAGATATCTAATCTATCAATACGGCTGCGGCCGTCGAGCTAAGGACTGTACCCACTCCAGCCTGACCTGTAACAGCGGCTGTTGAGTCACCCGAAGTGTATAACCAGTATCGGGTAGACAATGCGGATGCTTTTAGTTCCATACGCTGACTACTGCCCTGGATTTTAGTTTCCGAGATACAGCAGACATTGATATGCAACGAATCCAACGTTCGTGCAAGAGCGGCCCGTTGACCTATCTGTTTTAGAATGCGAACGTTGAAGACATCTATATTATTTCACATTCTATGTCTAAGCAAGGGACGTGGGAGGCATGAAGCTGAATGGCAAGAGACGGAACTTACCGGCTCAGTGTTACCACGGTAAGCTACATCTGTTGTGGGACCTGTGGAGTAACTATCAGAAATGGATGTTGGGAGGGGCCTGAGAACTATATTTGATAGGACAGTGGGGGAGGGGTCAGCAGTAGCATTTTTTGCCTATCCACCCTGCTGTATGCAACAGATAGGGCGACCCGGTTTGTAGTGCGAGACGGCCGATGCAGTATGGAATTAACAGTGTTGTGATTATTCATGGTTGTGTGTCGGCTGAGATACTGCCAGGGCGCCCAGACCTAGACAGGAGAACGACTAGGGTTCTCAGCTAAAGCCTTTGACTCAAAAGCCTATACTGCAAGGCAGCGGGTGGGTGGCAGTGTACCAGAACTGGCACATTTTGGGGAAAAAGATGCCAACTTTCTTCCAACTCCAACCTGGAGGACCAGGAGACTGGTTTGTCAGACCTCTACCTATTGGCCTGCCTGCATGAGCGACTCTATCAGTGTGATGGCCACACAGTCCAGTCTAGCCCAACAGGTCATCTAGATGCGCAAGCCGTCAGACCGTGTCAAGATCCAGTCTCGTTGATAACCGATAGGCAAAAATTTAATTGATTTCAAGACCGTCTGATTTAATCTATGTCAAGCAAATGCAGAGCATCTTACGAACCAACCTCGGACATGAATTGAATAGATGTGTAAGCTCGGTTAAACGAGCTGGGAAAGTAGGTATCTGCAAGAAAGTATCGAGTGTGGCGAAAACGTCGCCCACGTAGTGGTGACAAAACTACGTCTTGGTAGGTTGGTATCTGTTATCTCACCGCTCTTGGAGATTTCGAAGTTTCCGTCCCCATTTATCCACTCGGGTTACACAGATAGTCCGTCACCTCAGTTTTTCAATCGATGTGATGTAACTTGACAGTCACTAACTTAAGTAATTGCTCAACCAACTTGTTCTAGTTTCTCTGTGCGACTGGCCTCGAGGTATTGTGTGTCTCACAAGGTAGCTTGTTTCAATTTTGCGTTGATCTGTCTTACGTGTTGGCATGATTCAATGCTACATGGTGGGCTTAGAAAAGTGTATTGGTTTGAATACAATTCATGTCGAAGTGGCTGTATGGAAAAATAGAAGTGATTGTTGGGATTGTTTACCACAATCCCTAAACTATGCCAATGCTATGGCGGATCACATACAACTTTGGTCGGAAGTGGACGGTTCGTTTTAAAGTTCACGACACACAGATGTTACAGATGTTTGCCATTAACCAAACAGTAAGGTGCGTTGATCATGATGTCTTCAAGACCATTTGCCAGATTATCCACGCCGAGCATATCAACGTCCCCATAAACTATTACTATTTCACTTACTTTTTTCTACATTTATACCTATATTATCTGTAAATGAGTGGACTGCAACCAAGATTAAAAACAGCCCTAGTCGTAGTACCCGTGACTGTCACTTAAATCCAATGACGTACGTAACCTTGACTGAAATTAAGCTGCAGTCATACACACAATTTACACAAGTAGCGGTAGGCTTTATACTGTCTTACGGTGATCCATTTATCTGAACATGACAAAGCTTTCTGCTGACTTGGCTCAAAGCAGTGCTCATCATGTCGAATTATTATCTTCAGTGGTCGAGATTGTTTGCATCTCTGATGGTACCTTGGTGAACTTCGCCACTGATGACAACGTTTTCACTTTAATCCGCTAATAATTCGGAGATACCAATAGATCGGGAGGCGCTCTGCGAGCACGATCTGTGAAAATTAGTCAGGTTTCGCGATCGTACAATGAGGTCGCTAGTACAGTTTCGTGATAGCATCTTGTACGCGGAAAGCGTAGTGTTGATAAGGAAAGGACAAAGTGAAACCCACAACCTACCCAGAACGTTTCACACTCCCAGTGAATCCTGACAGATTAATGCAATGTTGTCGGCATTTTAAAGTCTTGTGTGTGAAAAAGTTTCCCCATCAATATATCAGGTTACATTTGAAGATTTTTTCCACTGCAAACTCGAATTGGGATGGAAAGCTAGGCGACATTATATTCATTATACCAAAGTTGCTGAAACCTGGCGATGAGCTGACGTGCTCTAATTCTGCATGTGGTCTGACACTAAAACTGCTTTTTCCGATATTAATATATTTCTTCGGCACGCCTGTCTTTGGTAAACTCTTGGACTTTAGCTGTGCCAAATGAATAAAAAGCCCATCTGACGTCCAAAAACCAACTGTCCGATCTTCTAAACAAATGACGGTGTCCAAACGGTTGTCGAATGGCGGAGACGTAGTCAATGTTAGCCACAGTCCGCCGAAACCCGGTTTGTTCATCATGGATATGTTGCTCAAGTGTTATGTTCAGCTTGTTCAGCAGGTTATCTCCAGTGATATTTGAAGCGATAAGGGTCAGACTGGTTTCTCAAAGGTTTGCATTTAAATGGCGGGAACCCCTTTTGAAAATGGAGATGATGTGGGCCCAACCAGTCAGTCTGAACAACTTAACTGACCGAAGGTTTTTGAAGCAGGGCCGTTAATTTCTTGATGATAGCTGGCTCTCATTTGTGAGAATGGCAGTTGAATATTCACCTGACTCGGGTGCTTTGTAAGGTTTCACTAGCGTGAAGTTCAATGGGACATCCCTTCCGAGAGCGACGGACTCACGAGTACACGATTTGCCTGAATTTGTATTTGATGACGCAAGGTGCCAGTAGAAATCCTGTTGAAACTGCTCAGTTTACCGCCTTAAACGCCATTGTTATTGATTTGCAAATTATCTCCTTTACACTTGGTTTTCTGTTGCTTGTTGCTTTCGGGCTTTTCCGGTAACGACGGGTGGTTCTTTGTGGATGGTCTGTTGTATCCACCATAAACAGATCCCTCCTTGACTGGTTCGGAAGTTCCAAACGGGTAGCCCTGTGGGCTGGATTATACTCACTGTCATATTGAATATTCCGGCGAGCTTCAAGAACTTTGTGGATCACAACTTAGTCCCCAACTTCATTTGCCCTTCAGCCTTTACATTCAGCTATACATTTTTGACATTCATAATTTCAGCTGTCTCCGTATATCAATATGAACGAGATCAAGCTTGCCATATTTTACTTAATGTTGACTATTCACATACTTTACCGACATTACACTTCATCCGTGCATTTTTCTGACAGGTATGCTTTGATACATCGTGAACTGAATATAACCTGTTTATATAACAGTTCCTTGTTTTTGTCTGTATCCGTAGACTCCTTGTTGATTTCGTTCGAGTCATCACTACGGCACTGGCACCATTAGGAGTGTTTGAGCACCCTACCAATACAATGTTGCCGTGTCCATTGTCTCTCCGGTTTTAGTTTTGGTGGCCTGAGTGTATCTGATCTGCTTGTGATTTTGTGAGTCTTATATTAGTTAACCTATTGTAAAGATAGAGTTGAAATTTCTTCACTCCCCTATAGGTAACTGTGACCGAACAAAATCTGTTTATATATTTTTATCTATTCACAGATGTATATCCCATTAGTACCTATTGCGTTGGACAGTGTGATGAAGGTTTTGAATGTGAACTTGACAATTCTGGCGGATAATGGTGCTTACGATCCTCATCCACTGAGGTTTTTGGTACTGTTCTCGTGGACAGTCGATCACCAAGGCCTAAAACAGCGTCGAAGTGAAACTGTGTGCTTTCACTAGTTCTAGGTTAGAACCTATAGCAGCAGCTGGGAAGAACAAGCGCTGTCGTTATACAGGGTTGATGCCCACTAGATGGTGAGATAAATGAAATCAACTGAAATGTTCATGCTCTCTGTGAACTTAAAACATATCTTCACAAGATGATATCATAACGACTCAGAAAGTTAAAATGATATGTAACATTTGTTATATTGTTGGTTTGCTCACCCCGAAAGATTCGTTTCACATTATTACCAGGTGTCTTTTAAACTGTATACGTAAACGTATGCATACGGAACTGTCAAACAAAATGCGGTAATTGTAACCTGACTGTTAGAAATTCGAAAGGCTGTTGGTCATTACAAATGACAAGATTGTGAGTTTTTATGTCACAAACAATTCTCCGATGTGTCATGTGCATTGTGACAGTTAGATGTAAACTCACTCGTTTGTTACTCATCACTTTATCGATCCCGCACAAAAACGTTTATTTTTGCCTGTGTACGGTGAAGCAAAAAATAAGCATTTTCTCCGGTGATTTTTATTATTGCAACCGGTGAGGATTCCAATAGTTGAACAGAAAATGTTTTTGATGACTTTATTAATCCATGATATACCTTTCCTTCAAATCAGGTGGTTTTGTTCCCGATCCAGACGATGTTAATGACGTATCCCTGGATGACCTTTCATGCTTATTACAGATACATTAATGCCCTTCTGAAGCCAGACTGTTTTTTAGCGCACTGCACACCGACCTCATCAAGCCGGTTCTCCTGACGCCTACCACTATGTCCTCATCCATCATTCTTTATCTGTGCTGTTTCTCTATTGGTTACCTGATAGGTATTTAATTCACATGCAAGTGCCGTCGATACACATTGACTTGTCGGGCCTATATTTCTCTGTCAGTCTTTCTTAACGGTTCACAGATGGTTACATTGTTGCACCCGTGCGGCCTGTTTGATGCTTATTGTTGTTATACCTCCTGTGAAAGTGAATACTTGAGGTTTGTTGTGCCATTTATTTCTTCATTTTCGCTGTTAATAGTGTCTCAATAACCTAACTTGTATTGCCTGTTAGAATTTCATCTGCACACGCGTCACTCATCATCAATAAGACAACGTTGCAGCATCCATTTTACCCAAACGTTTCGTCGCTTACACAAACTATGGTAAACAGCTTCTATAATGAAAACGCGTTAAGGATGCGGAATAGGTGTTAGGCAACTAGTATGTGCTCGGACGCTCTGAAATACACATTCACTTTTGTATTTCATTAGGCTGATGCATAATCCTGACGAGTTACTTACAGGTCTTTTCTTCTTTGTAACTCACATGATGGACATTTAGTGGTTACACAGACATCTTCAGCAAAGGAGAGAAAATAACTCTTCATTTAGTTGTACAGACAGTTCTTATGAAGAAACTTCTGGATTAATAGGAACTCGTGTTAGTTAAGTGATTTCGAAAGAATTACTGGTGCGGATATAGGCGCATGTAGGTTTACAACATTTAAAAACATTTAAAACATTTAAAAATATTGGTGCAGAAAGAATTGTGGAAAATAGGCGAAATATTCCCGGTGCAAACTATTTACAGGCTGTAAAATGTTTAGAACAGTAGACTCACTACCGTTCTGGCCTTGTTATTAGTTGCAAGTGTTTTCTTTATCCCACCACTTCATAGTGGTTGTAATGGAGATCGTGCACCTTTCAATTTAGGTCACCAGTATTTTGGAACATAAGTCATGATTTCGCAATGTGAAATATGTGAATTAAGGTGGTATCTTTTTAGACTATAGCGTTTCCCTATAGGTTACGTCATGCAGAATAGGTGATAAAGGTACATACAAAAAAGCACTCATCAGCATCATCATCATAGACAGTAATACATCAGTGGTTCACACTGATGCTTAATTGCCACACAACCACGAAGGAAAAACAATCCTATATAAGAAGAGAAAGGGAAAGAAGGGAAAGAAAAAGAGACCTAACCACTAAAAATAGCTACGTCTATATTCAAACATACAACAACAAAGTCCCTACACCTTGTGAACAAAAAACCGAGCTGTAAGTGAAAGTAAGGCGTCATCAGCAAGACAGCTTCCTCAAGACTTTCACTGCCCCGCATTAGTAAGTACAATCAATTCACAGACAACTTGGACAAACAACGACAACATTCACGCCTCTGAGCTCAGTTAGCTTCCATCTCACCTAACGTCTCAAGTCACTGACTCTGCGAGTCGCGTGTGCCCCAGACCTGGAGAGGAACCCGATCTACAGTAACGAACGCCTTCGTGAATTTTTTCATGTTTCTACGCCAGGTCATCATCTGTCCATTTTGCACCTTACACCAGTCGGCCGCAACGTCGGCAAACAGTGCTCGGTGTGGGAGACAATTGGCTGGCATCCTCGGTACATGACCTAACTATCTAGGTCTGTGAAAATGTAGTGACTGAACAAAGTCGTATGTGGATTGCTTACTGTGGACGCACCCAAGTCTCGATTGGATCGGTCGTCGTCTCAACTACATAGCAGTCAATGGTTTTTACTGGTGTTACACTCAGCTACCACGCGTCTTAGCCAAAAGATTTTTTGAGTATGTTCATGTTTGGGACAGGAGGAAATGATTGAAGAAGATTCATGTTGAACTATTGTTATGACGCTGATTGTCAAATCAAACATCGCAATCTCAAGGCTTCATTTAACAATTTTCAGCCCGATCTTATTCCCTTCGGATATTTATGTGCTGATCGTTTTTAGTGAACTTTGGTAATCAGAAATTCGACTTCCTCTGCCCTGAACATATATCGAAGTGACCAATGAACCGACTCAGTTCTATGCCGATAAAATTCAGCGCCGTTCTTTTACGAGGTTTTCGTCGCACTTTCCATGTTGGAAGAAGGTTGAATGTTCATATGCCAGACCCGCAAGAACCATTTTCCGTCATACCAGGAAAATTTCCGAAATGGGCTTCAAATGGTGAAGAAGCTTTCTACTTCTTAAAGGACGGTAAATACTCACAGATAATTATTTATGTTTGATAGGTGCAAATGTTTTCATACACGGAGGTGCGGCTACACCAAGTTTACTTATACAAGAACTTTATGACTACGTATTGGCGAAAAATCTGAAAGATATCAAATTGTTTCATATTCACACAGAAGGTGTCTATCCATTCAATGATGTCGCAGCTCAAGGACACTTTCGTTCTACATCTCTGTTTATTGGTATGGTGTTTTCTGTGTTCCACTAACTTCCTCATAGCCAGTAATTGTCGAGCAGCTGTACAAGAAGGTCGTGCAGATTATACACCAATTTTCCTAAGTGAAGTTCCTTTGTTATTCCGTCGAAAGCACATACAGCTTGATTTGGCTATTATCAATGTGACACCACCTGATAAGCACGGATTCTGTTCTCTTGGTCCAAGTGTAGACATAACCCGATCAGCTATCCAAAACGCCAAACATATTGTGGGTAGGCTAACCTTAACGGACTGTATACATCAGTACAGCACAGGTTAACGATCAACTTCCTTTAACCCGAGGAGATGCCAGCATTCACCTCAGTAATCTGACCGTCCTCCGCAAGGGATCACAACCCTGTCATCAGATGGCGCCTCGGGAATCCTCCGACGTTGAGGACAAAATTGGATCGACAATTGCTGAGAACCTCGTGGAAGATGGGGCTACTTTGCAAACAGGTTGGTGTTTCTCTGATATAGTATTTTTCCAGGATGCCATTTTCTCATGTTTTGCATTTTGCATTTTGCAGGAGTGTAGTCAGTTATTTGGATTGGTTTTCGTGTTTTTAACCCTCGTTTATGTCAAAAACCCGTCCTCGGTCTGTTCACAAGCGTCTTTTTTGTTTTTGCCCCCCTGATATTACTCGGATCCCATTTCCTTAACGTACAAATACCGTTTTGTACGTAGGTTGTGGAATTTTGTCGTAGGCCTCATTGTTTAATATGTATCTTGCTAAATACCATTTGTCTAATTTGATTATTGTTCTGGTTGTTTTGAGTCGCTTGGCTGTTAGACCATCGTGGTTGATTCGGGGACTCATTTTTGCAAACGAAGCTAAATGATAGCTTGTATAAATTATATAGTGCAGTGACTACAATTTGGCTGCCTTGTCTGAGTTTCAGGCGAGCGCAAACAGAAATCGGTCTCTCTGAGTTTGGGTTTGTCTCGAAAGGTGATTACTTCCAGTCTGGCATATTAACAATGGTATCAGTGCACCGAACCAACGTTATCTTATTTGAAACACTGGGTTCCCTTCAATAACTTCATCAGCGCAGAAAGAAGACATATGTTGCGATATGTTAACATTTCGTTCACAGTGATCGATCCATCGCAAAGCAACATGGGGCGGACAATATCTCCAGTTCTCCAGCTTTGCCCTGATAGCATACAAGCGAGGTTTGATCAGAACTCTATTTCATAGAGCCAGTCGTATTTGCACTCCCGATAAGCTGCAGAGTGAACAAGAAACGCTGAGGAAAACGCTGCTGGCAAACGGATATCCTGAAACGTTCATAGATATTCACAGCAAGGCGTCCAAATGCAATGGACCAGTGCAAATAGCTCAAAAGAAAGATATATTTCTATTTTTGCAATTCAAAGGCGATCATCTGGTGAACGACATTAAGCACAAACTGAAGTGTGCCCTATTCCGTACGTATGCTGCTGCCCAATTACGCTTGGTTCAAACCACCAAAGGACTCGCTCTACACAATTGCGAACGCAGTCTGTCTGACCATTATGTCTCTCACGTTGTCTATCAGTTCACTTGCAGTTGCGGTGACGTTTACATAGGCAGAACAGACCGACGGCTATCTCAAGTGTGACCGAACACGTCCCAAACTGGTTAAAACAGCGCATGACACAACAACTGGAAACCGGTGAATCTGTTATTCGAAGCCCCGCATCATCGATTGCCAGACACCTCATGATAACAGGTCACCAGGTGGTCCCACTTAACTCTTTCAAAATATTGTTACGTCATCAGAACCCGAAAATACTGGCCTTTAGCGAAGCCATGCTGATTAGAGCTCACCAGCCGGCGCTATGCGCACAAAAGTGGGTGAAGCAACCTATAGGATTGCCGTGGTGATGATGACATAATACGTGGTGTGATTATCTGCGTGTCCATACCCTGTCTATTTCTAATTGTCTGTCATATATAACTTGCATGTTTTACGTTTGCGACTGATGAGAGTAGACGAAATGTTAATTCATCTTATTTGTGTACGAATTCCTCAATGCATTGACTTTCTGAAACAGACCAAATACTCGGACATCGTTGAACCGGCTGGCAACTAGAGTGTCTAATGTGGACGTCTTTATCCAGTATAAAATAAAATGATTCGGTCACTGTCGAGTAACTTCGCAGTGAAGGCCGTTTAGTCTACTGTCCTTCACCTAATTATTTAAGACCACCTAAATTCAAACACACTGCAGTGTGAGTGCAGTGTCTTCTCGCGGAATTGGCTAGCCGAGATTTCTTTCTGAATGTAAAACTGTTAGCATTCCTGAGAACTGCTCTGCTAGTAATGATCACTATATCCATTTTTAACCCTCTAACCTCTAGGGTTTGAAGACCCAATGTGCTTCATCATATATTAAGGAGTAATCCTTGATAAATATGTGTTTCCAGTTACTATCCTGTTACGTATATCCCATTTTTTTCTGCTAAACTCATTTTATCAGAAATGATCCAGACAAAGCTAAAACACAATTTTTGTTCCTGGGACTTGTAAATTTTATCTGGGTCCTATCATTGCCTCGTGGACCTAAACTGCTTGACAAAACGCATTGGCTGACTGGCTCGCAAGTCGTTGCACTTGCAAATACATACTAACAGAATGCACACTTACTTGATTAGGAAAAAGCAACTAGTTATTATTATCAATACACACCTAGCTCGTGTTCATAAACTTAGCTGAGTAGTGTTAATCCAACCAATCGGCGTTTCATTCAGCCTAGAGTAAATTCAAAAAACTCAGTAGGCTGGCTTTTAAATCCCAAAAGTTTGGAATGAGGAAAGTGGATCTGTGCTAAATATATATTTTTTGATTATTGATGAGTACTCACAAGCGAAACTAGTTGAGTGTTCATATATGATAAATCGGCCATGACTAATGTGAGGTCGGTGGCACAGTGGTCAACACGGTTACCTCATGAAAGTGTGACCGATGTTCTGGTCCCGGCCGTGGCAAGGATATGCACTGCTGACGAGCTTTAATGAAAGCGAAACTTTAGTCTGGTGCTTCCTTTCGAAAGAGGTTGGCTGAAAAGTATACCTAAATGCGAAGGCTGCGATCCAGTATGAGTGATGTTCAAATGGATATATATATTCTTTGATAAACGAATTTTCAAACGAACTCCTTGTAGTTAATACTGTACCGACTGACGAAGTACTACATTTACACCGTACAGACTTTAATAAAACTTAACAACCCAGTTAGTGTGGTAAGAATGTTCTCCTTGTCACGTTTTTAACACTCCCATTCTGAAGCTTATCTATCGGGCGGATCAATACCATCCTGAAATATTGAAACATTCTGGAGCGACGATACTGATGACAAATTCGTTTGTAACATGGGGAGTAAACATGGGTGTTGTGGTCCAGACAGACCAACTCATTTTTTCCAGTTAGGCAGATAGCAAATCATATGTGGACAGTCATTAGTGCCTTGCACCACAGACATATCCAAACGACTGGTGAATCTCTCATTCTTGAGCCTGTGCACGCGTAATCCTCCGTCCTATTTCAGGTGCAGAAATCGAGTCTCATCAATGTGCCACTTGTATTCCACCTGGTCGTCAAATGTTTGTGTTTGATGATTAACGCATCGAGCTCCACAACATTGTGCTGGGCCTAGTAGAATGGCGACTGGTTAATTAAGTTGTATTTTTTAAGGATCACTCAACCGATCCATCTATAGAAGTTAACCCCAATACCAACATCCGTCAGCTTTCATTTCTCTAGGCGAGTGGATTTCGGCTGGTGTGCACGTGAAAACACAGCGAGTTATGAATGAGTTTGGTACCTTTCATATGTCAGGTCATATCTGGCTAACTGATGTGAATTGTTCCTGTCAACTTCCGTACGCCAGTGAATGTAATAATCCGACATATTGCTGTACATATAATCTCCTGTGATTGTTTGCATTGTTACTTCGAGAAGCATGGGTCCCAGAGACTTTTGGAAAGGACTAACGGATCTTTGGTGGTTGAATGTAGGACTGAAGGATAATCCGTAATTGTTCGATGGGTAGAACGACACCAGTCGCATCAGCTTGACTAAGAAATCCTGATCATTAGGTTGTCAGTAGAACTTGGTTTCCATGGGAATCGAGTGCGCATGTTACGGAATACATGGTGTATACCTAACTTTCTCAGATTCAGACGTCGCAACAACCGACAACTGTGTGTATTTGTCCCTACACGAACTGTTGTTCCATCCACTACTTCAGGTATTGGTGCAATTCCGGACGCTGTTCTCGGAAAATTGACAAATCATCGACATCTCGGTGTGCATACGGAAATGTTCACAGACGGCATCGTCCCTCTAGTTGAAGTGGGTGCAATAACGAATGCTTACAAGAAGCTTCGTCCGGGTAAAATAGTCAGCAGTTTCGTCGTCGGGACAAAGAAGGTGTTTGACTTTGTGGACGACAATCCCTTGGTTGGTAAGTGATTTGCACCACAATCGCTCTGTTTGTTAGGGCTGATTCAGAATGCTACAATTAAACTATACACAATATCATTCTATAGTGTAACGATACAATGTGACGTAAGACAATGCTATATAATATAACGGAGACAGTTTGCTCGTTGTTCAGATCATTTAATGTATATATCTACACCCGATATAACACCGGACTTGTCAGCCATCGTTTTCTTCTTTCTTGGCGAGATTTTTAAGTTCGTTGGTAGAACTTCGCCCCGAGATCGTGTAATTCGAATGGGTCCCCCAAAGAATCTGATACCGTTGAATCAAGTCATCGCCTAACATCGGGCTAGGTTTTGGTTTATGACAAAACATCACCGATCTGTATTATTTCGTATAAAGTGTGGCGGCATAGTCCAGTCTTTCCTTTAACAGTCAGTTGTGCAGTAAATGAGATTTCAGAGGACATTGATAAGTTGTGAACATAAAAGCACCCAGCGTATGTAAATACGGATAGTCGAACCCAGCCCAACAAGTCTGAATAACCAATTCTTCAATTTGATGTTATAATTGGACTTCTCAGCTTCAAACAGCTGTTACGAAATTAGCCCCACCTGCGCATGCATTCATTGTTGCTGATAACCTGTTGGAAATAATCGGGAGTTTCGTCTGTTTCACGGGTTGTGAAACATACTTCCACTTATCTGATATCCTCACAAACGACGTTGCTTAAGCCCCAGTCGATATAAAATGAATCCCTTTTAAGATATAGGGCACATAATGCAACTTTATGGTTGCGAAGCGAAGCTAACCCAACTGTTTATAGTAGCTAACTTAAAAGATAGAAGTCTTCGAATGATTTCCCTTATGTACTGGATAGAACGCATTAGGTAAGACGACGTTTGCTGGCTTGTCTTCAGCACAAGCAGATTGTCCACATTTACGTGCAACAGTCTTGTTTTGTAGTCTCTGTGCATGTGTACTCATACCTTGTCACAAACTGTTCAGTTTGGAGGTGTTTGTTTAGACTGCAAGTATTGGGTGATTTACGTATAGGGCAAGAAGGCCATTTTGTCAGCTCTGGAGTGTTTCTAACATCCTGATTGGTGTCCAAAGGACAACCATCATCGTCCGTTTGTGACTGTGACCGATGAGCTGTAAACTAGTCAGTGACGTTTGTGGCGTCCCTTCTACATCGCGTCCACTCTCTGGAAAGAGGTGAAGTGAACGGTCACTTAGAGTGGTTTGATTCTGTGAGTGCTTAACAGGTCATTCCTTGATTACAAACCGTTTAAGTGGCTTTGTTTTGCATTTGCAAATATTCTTTCTTTCCAATCTAGTTCATTCCGTATTGTGGTTGTAAAGCCACCATATTTTTGCATATTTTGCTTACTTTTAAAGACCAGACACTTTTGTATGTACATAGAATGAAAACGAACACAGTTTAAAAACAGGCTACTTTTATTGGTTGAAAAAGGTTAAATCGCCGTAATCAACCAGGATTTTCATGCTTCTCAATTGCGCAAATACCTCGATTCAACCGAATCGTGACGTTCATTCTCTGAGACGTTGAGTTCTACCCAGTTTGTGCAGGTCACCACAATTCAAGCACATGCCGGTTATCTTCATAGAGCACTTGGATTGCTAGTCATACGTGCTCCGGTCTGAAAAGAGCTCATTCTACATCATGATACGTGTGCAAAGGAACTAAACTTACGGAGGTCGAGTGGAGCGGAAACTTGGCGTTTATTGAGATGCAATTCATATAAGTGTATAGTTCAAAGAAACAAAGAGCTGAAGTTTACTTTGCTTGGTTTCAACGGAAATGAAATTAATACAAAAGGATCTGGATGGCACATTGACTGTAACTGACAACACAGGACTGATGAACGTCGGGGTTTTTGGGTACAAACTTATATAGAACGTTTACAAACACACCGATTTTGGTTTATCGAAAACTTCACAGTTAACGGCTCGTCGCAAAGTCCAACGGTTACATTGGACAGGTTTACGTGTGATGTAGAGGAAAACACTTTTGATGAACACGGGTGGGTGTACTACTGCGCCGATTTGAAGAACATTCCGAAGACCAATCCCTTTAGAAGTGGCTTATGGGTGACCTGGACTGTTTTCAATTCGAACAGTAATTGCAAACTGACCTCTCAGAATGGAACACAATGCGCATACTCTGCCATATTCGTATTCTGACTCACCCTTCTTGATATTACTGCCACCTAGGCAGAGGTGACTCAGCAAAACCATTGTTTGCACACACTCTTAATCTGGTTGTGAGGGAAAATTTGCCCTCTCATCTAAGTTTGTACAAAATAGGAAGGTATTCACTAGGGTGTAAATCAGTTCCACGTGGGACATCTGCTGATCTCGTAAAGAAGTCCAGAACCATGCGTTGGACAAAACTAAGTTTGGACGCACTAGGAAAGGATTACAAGGAATACCACTAACAAACCATCACCGTTTTCAGATTCGGTCGAATACTTTCTCTGCTCCGGTTTCAAAAACGCATAAATTCAAGATTCATTTGTCAACATTAGTACATATCTCCACCAAAGTTCATCTGCTATCTTCATGTGTGAATGGACAGTACGGTGAGCTTTGCTCCTCCACTGATTCTATACTGCAAGTAGACAGAATCACATAATTAACGGTACTCGAAGCAGGTGCAAAGCCACCTGTATATATACAATACCTGGTCATGTTTTGAGTTGGAATGTTCATTTCTCACATAAATACGCAGAAACACAAAACACAGCGCTCTAGACAAGTATTTCTCTTACCTAGGCATAAGTAATCCAATAGCGGTGAGACTATACGAAAATGAACACAACAAAACAAGCACTTTGAAGGGCAACATTCTGGTGCGAAATCTCCAAAGATTAGTAAAATTTGCGCAGTATTTATTGCACTAGACAGGCCAGACCATAATAATATCTCTAATTCTGATAACTATGCGTCTGTCAGCACTCTGTATGTTGAAACCTAACGTTCTGTCCACAAATTCCTTTCAAAACTACTCCCTGTTACCCTCATTAAAGTTGCCGGCTAGTGTGGTGATGTCGGACTGTTCAGTCGGCTTCAGGAGATTGACGAGAGCGTCGTAGAACACATCTTTGGTAGCGTCCGAACAGCTATCAGTTTGAGCTTACATCGATATAATGAGTATACAACGCTCTTGTGATTTGTGTTGGCAAATTTTAACCGATCTATTCACTCCGAGGGCGCACATGCTACTGTTCATCGGGATTTAGTCAAGCAGCTCATTGCTCTTCGCACTCCTTTTCAGTAACGTTTTTTCTTCTAGGATACCACTGTTGAAGTGAGCAGCGATCAGACCTACAGTACCTTCTTGTCAGGCTCAAGACTGTTGATAATAATGATGTCTTTATTTAGTTCAGATCATGGCGTTGAGAAGGTCGATGTACCCATTGATATATAGTGATACAAATACCACTATTTACAGCGACGGTTTGCGTGCATTGAACAAATATCTCGTGGGAAAATGAGGTACACGATAAACCGCCAAACGACAAAGGGTATATTTGAGGCGCACTAACATAAAAAGTTTATTCTTTTTACTCATTGCTACTAATTCAGTTAGTCCATCAAAGGAACATTCGCCAAAGCAATCAAAGATTTGCCACTGTAATTTGGTGTTCAAACTTAACTTCCCCTTTTTCGTTGACCGTACGACTGTATGGTCCAGTCATTGAGAACCTCAAAACTCATTTGTTTACATTGTCAAAGTTGATACTGTTTCAACAGTCACTGCAAATTCACGTAACTATGATTCAATCAGTGTAGGTACACACACTGGCTTGTGGTAACTCAGGTGTGGCATGTGTTTGAAGGACTACCGTACTCTACGTGCAGTTACTTGAAATTCTGTTGTTAACCCTTGAAAGAATCATCATCATCATTAACATCATAGACAGCAATACATCAGTGGTTCACACTTATGCTTACCTGCCACACAACCATGAAGGAAAAAACTCTATATAGGAAGAGATAAGAAAAAGGGAAAGGGGAGGGAACGTGACCACACAAAAATAGCTACGTCTACATTCAAACATACAGCAAGGCGTCTACAACTTGTAAACAAACAACTGAGCTGTAAGTGAAAGTAAGCTGGTTCGTCCAGGGTATGGTAATGCGCTTCGTAGAAATCGGATTCTTTTCTTGGTAATTAACACGAACAAATCTTGGTCCCGAGAATAACGCGACTTCCAAAACAAACCAAATAGCAACTTTGTTCCGCTCCAACAACGTATGCGACAAGGAGGAAATTACCAGGTTTTCATATAGTGCATAGCAACCTACAAACATTCCCGAATCAGAAAATCGAATGACAGTTATTAAAAATGGCAGTTAAGGTCAGCAAGCCACCAATGAGCATGGCGGAATAAGGGTGGAACATGTAGAAAAATAACGGCGGTTACCTCTGGACTGTTCACGACAATTCCGTCCATTCTAATTTGATTAAATCGTTTTCTCAAGGATGGAGGTAGTGTTCGTCGGAAAAAAACAGAATTCCGTTCCGGTTCACTACCTACACCTACATTATGAACAGCTAGCTCGAATACATTCATGCCACTTTGTTTGATTGGAAGTTATTCCCCTTCAATGTCTCTACATTATTACCCATGGATCCTAACCTGCTGGTTACACGTTTCTCACTATAGTGCGTTTCCAAAACTGATATCTTCCCGTAAGTGATGATGATGACATCAACTTCAAGCTGAAACGTTAAAGTCAACACCAAAGTGATACCCGTATCTCCCAGCAATCAAAACTGTTGTTGCGGTTGCCTACTTTGCATATGGTGGACAAAATGCTATCACATTCAAGAATAATAAAGACAGTTACTTCACCAGCTTCTACTAACCTTACTAATTTCAGTCGGCTGCTGGCCCAACCATGCCTTCTGTTCCCAATAACTTATCATAATTTTTGTAGTCTCAACGTTGTTGTCACGTGAACCAGTGTAGTGTTGTTCCCTAACCAACTCAACTGTCCTTATCTCCCACGGTATGCTGTTATCGCAAATTCATGATCGATCCCAAACACCGTGAAAATTAGCTTAATACCACACTCGTATTACCGTTGACTTACGCAGTTTTTCAACTTACCTGGCCGCCGAAGTGTGTTAAGTATAATTCAGTTAAACCACAGACCGTTCTCGAAGGTTTTCGTGGTCCACAATATTTTGGCCAACTCCTAAAATTCTGAGCCCCCTTCGAAATGACTTTCGTTCTACTGTGTTTTCAGACATGTGTGATGTCCAGTGGGTCAACTCTCCGGCTGTGATTGCTCAGAATCCAAAACCAGTTGCAATCAACTCTTGTATAGAGGTCGATCTGACTGGTCAAGTCTCCTCTGATTCCATTGGAAAGACCATCTATTCGGGTGAGTTGGGCCGCATAAATCGCAAGTGTGTCTTCTTTGCGACTTTGATCTTTACACTGTACCATCCCTAACTCAACTGTCGATTCTTGCGACTGTCTGCATAATCTTCGAATATGATGAATCGCATTGTCACATGTAGCGTTTGGGATTGGAAGCAGGCATGGATATGTTAGTTAAATCTTCATCCTCCGTCAGATGTTCAACACTTCATTACCTTCGTCAACAGCTGATGTCGGACAGCAGTGTTGAAGATGGTGGTGTTCATTTGATACCCTTGTTGAAGTTTGGAGTACCTGATATGTACGTATCCACTGTATGGTATATTTTGGGCACACTTCATGTGAAGTCAGGATAAAACCTCATCTTCCTCCTTCACATATTGCGATAAAGGTCTGTTATCTCTCCTTTCTTCTTCACATTTATGGTTGACGATGGCGTGCACAAAGTTCTGGGTAGTCCGACAGAGGGTGGACTGTGAATTATCCATGAAAAAGAAACGCAGAATGATACTAATCCGAGGGTATCGCAACGTTTGATGTCAGCTGGCAAACAGTTCAAGGGGTATCTAACCGGCTATCAATATGGGATGTGCAGAGTACCATCCTCAAGAGTTTGCACTCACTCAGGGAAATGCCAGTTTGGATCTAATCAGACACACTGGTCATCTCTGAAGTTGTTTTCTGGCTGACTGTGATGTCACACAATATGTCACATCACGTGTTATCAAGCCCTAAGGCACCTGTCAAACTTCTGGTGCCCACATGACGTGAGTCTCTCCTTACAGGACAAAGCA
Organism: Paragonimus skrjabini miyazakii; assembly: GCA_014338405.1. Taxonomy (NCBI): domain Eukaryota; kingdom Metazoa; phylum Platyhelminthes; class Trematoda; order Plagiorchiida; family Troglotrematidae; genus Paragonimus; species Paragonimus skrjabini miyazakii. The sequence continues at coordinate 140,754 of JTDE01001137.1, forward strand.
TACAGCTCAGCTGTGCATGAGATATCGCCCTACTGATGTGAATCATAACTGCTTCGCGCCGTTGATTTTCGTAGGGTATCTGGGTTTGACAATCACTGTCTGCTGAGTATTTATCGGGCGCAGTGACAGTTCATGGTTTGATTAAGGAGTGTGCTGGAAATAGAATCACGTTTACTTCTGTTGGACTTACACGGCTTCCTGACCAGATTCCAAAAGAGGAGGAGTGCCGTTCGCCAACGAATAGGATCATTAATCGAAATCACTAACATGACTGCTATTGTACTTGTTGAAGCGGCCTTCTTAAATCTCTTTGTGCATACGATTTTGATAGAAAAAATGGCAGAACTCGCTTGGAGTGTAAACCTGATACCACATTGTTTCCTGTTCTCGCATTCTATGTTCAGGTCTAATCATTCATTTTTTTTTACTAAATAAGTTTGTCCCTCGGTTCCAAGTTGATACTTAGTCTGCTCACGAATACGTGTTCTGCATGCGTTACGTGCACTTGTGAGCGGAAGCTTCAGAAAATTTTATCCATACGTTGTGATATGATGCTCTAACGAGGAATCAACCAGGTCCGTTTTCTACGTTTTTATTTGAGAGCAAACATGTAACATATTCAACAGTTTTCGTTTTGGGTAGAGTGACAGATGCGCAATGAATAGAGCCAGGTCGACAAAGATAAGATGCAGTTGGAAAATTGTTATGGTTTTCCATTTTCAAAGTAGTCTTAAGAAGAAGTACTAGACAGTGCGACGCAAAGGTTGATGTTAGACACTAGTGAACGCACAAGAGAGGCGATAAAATGCTAGAACCAGCCGGATTGGACGTATGGCCACATTGAAAGAAGTTTGTGTATACCTAATTGCGTAGGGAATCTACTCAGATGTAACCCTGAATTAAAACACACAATATACCGTTAGACAGGTAATCTGGTTTTGCACAGGAGATCGGCTTTCATGTAGAGGCGAACGGTAGGATAAGCCAGGTCTGCTTAGTAAGTGATCACATACTGTGTACTGATCGGTGTGAATAGTTTTGCTCAAATCTGGTGAGTTACAGTTTGATCTCCGACGTAGTATTCTCTAGTGTATTTACCTCTAAACCTTGGTTACGAGATGCTTGCTGTTTATCAGTCTATCAATTAATTTAAAAATCAATTCCGGGTACCCTGCAGACAACATTTTCTCGCACTGTCTTTGCCACAGCTGCATTTTAATGGTACTTCAAACTGTTTACCTCAAATGCCATACTCATTTCCGGTTAGGTTTCGGTGGTCAAGTCGACTTTCTCCGTGGCGCTGCTCTCAGTCTGGACGGCGAAGGCAAACCTATCATTGCGCTGCCGTCAACCACGAAACGAGGCGAATCCAAAATTGTTCCTCATCTGAAGCTGGGTGGAGGTGTAGTCACCACTCGGGCCCATGTTCATTATGTCGTAACTGAATTTGGCATTGCCTATTTGTTCGGACGTAATTTACGGCAGCGTGCCCATGCTCTGATTCAAATCGCTCATCCTGATCACAGGTACCTGTGTGCAAATGCCAATTTGTGTATCTTCTATTTGGTGTGTAATGAGTTGACCGTGTAACAAAAGTGTGCAATCTGTGTTGGTTAGGCAACATACCGCGTATGCCGGTTGAGTTGTTTGTGCGTTCGACATTACTCAAAGACACTACCATGGATTGAACAAACTCACCAGGCGGTCAGACAACGACGTGATCATCGCCCATTAAAGTAGTGATTCCTTCATCAAATCGTCCGTTGTCGCCTTCCCGGTTGAAGAATTCGTGATCCCCCAGTTGGCTGATTTGAATTATTATTTTTTGTCATTGGTGTGTCAGTATTCACTCGATTTCTTGCTTCGCTGGTCAATCATATTCAGGTTATGCACGATAACTGGCACTTCAGCTAAAATGTTTAGTAAAGTAGGATGCATCCCTTTTGAACTGCCCTATATTTCATCTGTAACCAGACACACTATTCTGTAACTCATCCGTGTGTTATATGTGTTGTTACCATTTGAATGTTCATCAATATAATTGTAATGATTTTATGATGTTAGTCGGATCAGTTTTTCAGCTATCAACGGTTACATTCATATACACACTTCCAGCTTTGAGTCGCACCCATAGGTGCAACCGTTTAAACTGCTACTGAACGTGACAGCGGTAAACTAGATGGCAGCTTTATAACATAGTATGAGTGTAGGACAGTGTTCAACTTTGTTTGGACTGTAGTATGTCAATCTTCAAAAGTAAAACCTGTGAATTTGTTCTCGCGGTGACTTGAACCTCTCGTTTTGTAAAACTGGTAATTTATGTACTTCACACACTGGAGAACAGGCATGTTTGGCATATATCAGACCATAGGGAACAATCTGGTAGATTTCAAGAGTGTTGCCAGTTTGCGACTGTCAGTCGAAAGCAGAATAAGTAACACATAGATTTGACGATCGTTACAGGTTGTTCATGGTACCTTTCCAAAAGAGTGATTTAATCAACGGGACACAAACGCTTCTAGATAGAGAGTTTTACAAATGATGGATACACATTCCTCAATGAATAGCGACCATAAACAATTCCACTGTCCTGTGAACCACGTTCTAATATACCCTAAATGTTTCTCACGTGCCATGATGCTGAGGGTGTACGACGCTGTCACACAGTACTGTGCTGTTAAGCACTGATATGTTATTACTACCAGTAAGTTAAATATTAGGTAATAATCGATTCCGACAATTATAGTTGAAAATGCAAAAACCAAGTACTCTCTGTGGTGGATAAGTAGGAAGAAAAGTTAAGAAGTCTATACAAATGCGTTGTATACAAAACGACATGCCATGGGTAATCAGACAGAGCTTTTTATGGCACCAGGCAGCTCTAACCACGATACAATCTAAATTCCCCGTAAACGTAACGTAACAGGACTGTTTTCATTAGTGCACATCTATCAATCGACACAGCCCATCGATTACATACAACTTTGGTAACAAGTTAACAAAGTTAGCTGGCTGTACATGTGAAAGAGATGTAATCACGTCAAAGATGGAAAGAGAATAAGAGACTGCACTTCTGACTGGGTGTTTTACCTAATCACAAATGAACGCAAACGCCAGTTATAATACATCTGAATCCCGATGAGTAGTAGGGGATTCTGATTTTCATATAGATTGAACATCACCCACAATTGATCGTAGCTGCTGCATTCCCATAGACTTTCCAGTCGGCTCCTTTCGAAAAGAAGCACTAGACTCGAGTTTCGCTCTCATTAGAGCTCGTCAATCTATATGAAATTCAAAATCCCCTACTACTCATCAGTAATCAAATACCGCTCAACAAGTCAATGATTTCTGTGATTTCGACTTGGAGAGAAGTCCTAGTCGAGGGGTCATCGATTGGAGTTAACAGACAGTAACTGTGTCTCCTCTCGAGGCGATCGGGCAACCTGACCATTAC
>JTDE01001138.1:41856-69580 GCA_014338405.1 Paragonimus skrjabini miyazakii
ATTTTCGCGAAAATAACCCGCAGTCGGCGTTAGCTCACCTTTTCAAGTCTTATAAATGCGAGCGTTGCAATTTTCAAAGTGAAATACGTCATCCTATGATCCGAGAGTGTTTCATTTTGCGGCGTTTCAATAATATGGTCGAAGTGGAAATATAAGACCATACAGTGTTGGCATTGCATTTCAACAAGAACACTGAGACATTTTATTGTGAAACACAAATGACAACATTTCCAGCTTCCTTGTTTATACCATATTTCTGCTATTTCTCCTTGTTTGTAAGATTTCAGGTAGATACTGACCGATGAAACGTTGCTCTTAGAAATGGTTGAAAATGACGCTACCATACGGTTGTTTCCATCTTCGGTGTATATGAAACGGCGTAAAAACACCGGTATCATGTCCCATTCTATCATCAAGAATCTTCAGAAGTAAATTCTATTTACTCTACTACATTGTTTCAAACTAGGTTGAGGTTGTGTGGCGTTCATACGAAACATACGAAAACAGATGTAGTCAAGCTGCTTGCTGATCACCGGGAGGTGTACCTCTCAGTCAGTCACATTATGATGTTCAGAACGCCAAATATCTATCGCGGTGCAGAAAAATATTCCAATCAATGTGACGATCAACGGAATCAAAGATGATGATTACCATGTACCCCTAACGCTTCAAGTGCAGGTTTTCCATCACTTCCCGCATGTGTTCGTTCTCCAAATGGTTCATGGTAAAAGTAGTTCGGAAGGATCAGCTACTAGTGTGAATCAGTATTGCAAACCTAGGACGTACTCCATAGCTTAGGTGAATGAGGTTGAAGCATCAACCAGTATGAACCCACAGTGCATGCCCAGACGTTCTCCATAGCTTAAATGCATTTGGTTGGAATAGCCGCTGGTGTGAAGGCATACTGCATGCTGAGATGTTGTAGGTAGCCTAAGTCAATCGGGTGGGGCAGCTCTTGGCGTGAACCAATACTGCATACCCGGACGTTATGCATAGCCTATGTGAATCAGATTGAACCCCACTGGAAACTGCCATTCTACATGAGAGGACTCGGTTGACACGGAATTGAAAAAAAAGATCTTGTTAATAATCCTGGAACCACTCATTCAAACCACTCAAAAATCCTGGTGCTATAAGTTTGCTCAATAAAATATCATGATTGATGCTGTTGAATGCTCTTGATAAGTTTAGGAAAACTGCATTCCTGGGTAGGGCTGCGTCCATGGTAATCTTTCACCAGTTCATAGCATCTATGAGAATTTTCTGGCATGACTTACTTTCACGAAGGCCACATCGGACCGTATGCTGATGTCCCATACGGTTCACAAATTCCCGTATAACACCATCAATCAGGCTTCCCACGACTTCAGAACTTACGGATAACGAAGCCACCGGGTGATAATTCCGGTGGACTGAATGATCTCTGGATTTGAATGTTGGAGATACCGTATACGTTTCCAACCCTGTGGGAACCTTCCGTAACTTCAGAGGTAGACCAAACAACGTGTTTGTTGGCTGTGACCACGTTTTCGCACATTATTTGAACATTACTAGTGCGATTTCATCACAGCAGAGTATTTAAACACTACTGGTGTGATTTCGTCACAGCCCGGAAATTTCAAAAACTTTAGGTCTGACAGTTTTCATGTCACATGTGCAGCGTTAAAGCTTGCGGAGCTGAGGCATTTTCCGGTGTGATCTGTTGGGAAGGCATCGTGAGGGTTGTAGTGACTTTTGGTTGCTCATAACAAAATACTTTTCTATAGTGTTCAGCGAGCGTGCTAGATGCCTCCTTGATGTCATTAATGAGCTGGCCATCTAGTCTTCGAATTTGTGAGATTTCTTGCTTGGCTTGTGTCAAAAGAGATATGTGGTGATAAAACCTTCAGGTTGATCACTATTTTATTGAGTAGCAATTTTTGGGAATTCCCTCGTTACTTGTTTGCGTTGTTTGTTCTTGATGTCACAAATCCGCAGATTTACTTCATAAGTCTCGGAACTCTACGTAAGTTGGCATCCGTTCCACACGGCTCTCTTTCTCCCAAGGGGTTTGACAATCCTGCTGCGTATACGTGGTTTTGGCTTACTTAGTTTTGGTGAAGAACAGGAAACATTAGCGCGTTGCTTCATTCAGCACAACCCTGATCCCATTCCAGTGCTCGTCTGTTGAGGTACAGCTTTTGAGCCAAAAAACGGAATTCTGGAGGTCTCTCATTGACTCAAAGTCCACTTTGCGAAAGTTCCACCGACTGTCGCCTCCGGGTTGGTGTAGCTCCGCTGTGTGAATGAGCTTAAACTGAATGACACCATGCTCACCAATTCCAAAGGGTGCAGAAACCGTAATGTGGCTCACCATACGGGGTTCGTTCGTCAAAATCCGGTCTAACTGTGAAGGTATGCAACAGTGCCACCACCTGGTTGACTGCTTTACGTGTTCATACCGGCCAAGTTGGTGGACTACATCACAGAAATGAACAGACTCAATTCCGTGCAACGCATTGCAGTTCATGACGTCAAATGAGACATTCAGGAGATTAAGCATTATGAGAGAACGACAATCTACATACGTGATTAGGAGTCTCTATATTATACGTGTTTTATCATCAGAGCAGTTTGATGAATTGCAGATAACGGACACTGGACAGGCTCGCTTCTTTGAAGGCTCAACTGTAGTCCATGCTGCTTGGGTTACTCTATCCAGGAGGTTGACGTAAACTCTGCTAGCCCTTAGTTGATGACTGATATAGAGGGCACTACGCTCATCTGTTCTTCCTTTGAAATGTGTTCACAGAACTTGTATTCCCGTAACATCCATTTCGCTATCAACGATGGCTTCGTGCAACCATGTTTCGGTAGTTCAAGTCACTGTAAGCTCACAGTCGCTACTGATATGATGCAGTTCCAGGACCTACAGGGTGGCTTACTTTGCAAATTGTGTTTGCATACAAGCAGTCTAGCGATTGAACTACCACGGAACCACCACATTGCAGGTCTGGGAGAGTGGTAGAGACGCCAGTCAGCTGTATGGATGCTACGGCGGATAGTTTAGATGCAAAGTGAGTGTCAATTACGACTCCTGTTCTGGAATGAACTTATGCTGACGCTGCACTTGTCTTTCAGTTCATGGTCGGTATCGGCTTAAATACGAATTAGCTGGTGGTGTTCCCGAAGTGAACCACTTCTCCAACACCCTTTCAACTATGCTTTCGGATAGTAGAGTGAATCTAAAACTTTGAGTCTGGGTATATGGAGTAAGTGAACAGGGCATGACAAACGGCGCAAGTCACTAGCTACGACATCGTTCTTATTTATACTAGAGGGAATGAACTGCCAGTTGGACAAATCATGGGTAGAACTATCCAGCTTCTTCTCTCCAGGGGTCCCTGGTACCCCTTGTAGTACCGTACTACGGGTCCTGATGTTTAACAACTGTTGGGGGGATGACAGCAGGCTTCTGGCTGATCTCATGATACCCTGTCGAATATGGATGGTAACAAGGTCTCGCAAAATCTCTTTTGGTGACAGCAATTTCTCTACGTCGGACTCCAAGCTTGGTGATACCTTAGCCGGGCGGGGAAACATCGCGAGACAAACATCATGGCTTGGTACAAGCCTCCTGATTCCCGACGACCTCACACTGGGAAAAGACAATTTTTGCGTATTTCACCAAACAATTGCGGCTCATTTTGTTCCCGCTCCGTCAACAAGGTTGATCCGGCCTCCAGCATGTAAAAGCTTATGACTGTCGACGTGTTTGGATCGGGACTGCCGATTTCACATAGAGTCGCTGTGGTTTTACTGGAATTCCTTGGGGTCCGTTGATCCCCATGAGATGGTTTAGAACTATTGTCGGTGGTAACTGTTGATGAGCCCAACTCCGTTTTTATCCTTAGCATATGAAACCTCGGCACAGTCTCACATCTAACTGCCCCTAAGCTTACACCTGATCGTGCAAGTTTTGTTTTCCGTAAAAGTGCTACCTGGTTATCAAACGTAGCTGAGGGGTTGGCGATGACAGATTGTTCGGCTTTAAACGGTCTTAAACGATTTCGACCCCATCCCTGTTTGCAAAACCAGCCGTTCCTCCTCTGTCATTGTCTCCCATTTTCACCCTTATCAAAAAGGCTTAACACCCTGGGATGACATTGTTGACAGATAAAATGGATAAAACCGGAAGGAGTTAGCGCCTTATATATTTTGGACAACACAGTTTTGTCGCAACCACAGCAAAACCACTGTTCACTTGTTATACAATGGAGAGCATGAAAGAGGGTGCGTACCGTCTTGAAGTAGCTACCACAACGTTTTGCTGCAGAGTTTGTAGAGAGTAAAACATTGAAATCCACCAAAGTTCTCAATAATAGCGCAAACTAAAACAGACTCACACAAAACCACCTTGGAAGCCGACCTCAGTTAGTAAGGAACGTAGGCCAGTAGTGGGAGATTGTTACGTGGGTAAATGTGATATAAATGTTGGCGTTGTTTCCAATAGATTTTTAACAGCAACGTTGTGTTGACGTGGTTTCCAACATATTTTATATGGCAAAAGTAATAAAATTGGAAGCTTAACTGCACCACATTGTGCACCGGCTGCGTCCAAGCTTGCACAGTTTCCGAAATGTTCTGTTAGGCAAAAGTAATTAAATGGCTTTTGTTGGAAACTTGAGAGTTCTTTGAACGTGTCGGGGAGCCGACATGCTGGGTTTGCGCCTCACGTCGTATTAACATGAACAAGGACACCGAGAAACCACTCTCCTTATCCCAACGGGGCAATGATGACCAAGTTAACTTGGGTGTGTTGAAGTTACCCATAACAATGTGAGAGAAACTCAGAAGCGCTAAGAAGCTTTGTAGGTTGTGAGGAAGAGCGTCGCCACCCTAGTTGCTGCATGGGGTAGAACGATAAGCAACTCCAACTAGGAGTGTGTCCCGGTTTTGCAATGCCATCCATAGTCACAGAGCATCGCTTTTATCAGAAGACTGAACATTCTCCATGATCATGAGTGTCGACAGGCTTTGGTTACGGAACATCACATAGCCCTTCATTCTCTCCCAAGGGAAACGGCATACTAGAAGGAATACCCGGCGACGTTCAGTTCACTGTTAACGGTATCCACTGAAAGTCATGTCTCAGTTGGAGTAAGTGTGTCAGTATTTGCACCATAAGTTTGCTTTCTCATTTCTGGGAACCTATTCAATAAACTAAGACGTTTTGCAAAAATGCAACTGAAAGGTTATTAATCGTTCGACTGAACGAGAAAAGAGGCGGAAGATTGCCGGGAAGAGCCTGGGGATGAAGGGTAATATTTGGGCGAGGAGGTGCAAAGGACAGACATGCACTGGTCGTTTTTTATGTCCGGTAGCCGTGAGATGTTTTTTAGAATGCGGCGGGTGCTTCAACACAGCCTGTGCGTGATTGAGCGTTCCAGTAGGGTGCACAGCCTGCTTCTGGAATGCCGCAGTTTACTACCTTTTGGCTACTTCTTTTTTCAGAACCTTAAGAATGTGATCCGCCGTTTTCCAACCCCAAATCTTTGCATGGGTTGTTTGACGAGCACAAGCCTCAATTGGGAGAAAACTTGAGTATACCTAGGGAACGCACTTGAAAATTTGTTTGGTTTATTACGCGGGGGTAAGTCTACGCCGGGTGGAATCGTAGTACACATGGGGAACATGCTGCAGGAGCCAACCGGGCGGGCATGTGTTAGGATGCACAGAGGGAACCTAGCAGGCCGTCGTTATTATAGATTTCAGGGGGAACTAATTTGTAACTGACGCAATGGCTGAAGTTGTAAGCGTAAAGGGCTACTGGTTAGGCCAAATTTGCCCGGATCCTGCAATTTCTCACATGACGGTCGAGGTTGTACTCCGTGGTTGGCGCATCCTGTCGAGGATGCGTGGGAAGTAAGAGACAGTACGGGAACTACGATCTTTGGTTTCACTTAGAGCTTTTAGTCAGCCTTGGTATGTGCCCCGGCTTTGACCACTTGACTCTGATTCCCTCGTTATTGCGTAAAACAATCGAGTGAGAGGACCATTAAGTTGACACGCACGCATTTCAAGCGATGAGTTTCGTCAAGCACTGTTTCGGTGCTTAGCTTGATGGGTAACTTGACTGGGGAATCGGGACAGTCTTTTTTCACTGGAGAACAATATGTTTGTGGCAGCAAAACTGGGGAGGTCTGGAGGGAAGGACGTAACTAAGACTAACCTGGCCAGATCACTAGCAGAGGATGTAAACGGGAGCTGTCCACAAAACTACCAATTTTCAGCGGACTGCAGCAGCCTTCTTTATTTGAGACTTCGGGAACATCAATGACATTTTGCTGTAGCAAGTCCGGGTAGAGTGATAGTTATGCACTCGTTGAAGAAGGCCAGCACTACTCTCGTGTCCGGACGCGCACGTTGAATATCCCCCAAAGACTTCCGCGTGCAGAATTGCTGTACAGAATTTGCAGGCATGTACGTTCTGTGGTGACATCTTGGAACTTCTTGCGTGGACGCATTCTTAGCTATTGCTCTGTAGGTCACGCCTATAAGGTGCTGTGGGTGCATTTGAACAGAAAGCTCGTGCGGACAGATAGGATAACTCTGTTCGTAGGTAGAAGTTACTCCTCCTCCATGAGACAAGCACGCTAAAAATGGTAGCAGTGAAGGTATGTTTGGCGGTGTATGCCGTTCTGAACGGTCGCACAAAAAGAACAAATAACCAGGCGATTGGCGGTCCGTTAACCCAGTTGGATCTGGTGCGCATCATTATGAATGGAATGCTAAAAGTGTAAAGTTACAGTGATAAACCGTTATACTTATTTATCAAAAATTAAAACAAATGAAATAATAAGCCTAACCAGATAACAATGACCGTGTGTGAAAATTATGGCTCAGAGCACGAATGATAGGAAATGCGGATACCAAAAATGTAATAGATAATTTACTGCGTTGATAATGATAATAACGATAAATTTCTCAACGCGTCTGTGAGAAACGCACCCAAGTGAACATGATCGACGTTCGATAACAAATAACTGCGTATGCATTGCAATGCACGAGGCATCAGCGGAACAAAAAAATGAGTAGACAATGACAACGAGGAAATTCGAATTAAATTTCGTGTTACCCGTGAGTAGCAATGTGTAGGGGAGTTCAGATTTTATACCGTCCGTGTATATCAGACTAAGTGCGTAATCAAAGTGATGGCGTTGACAATTGTAGGGAGTTGTAGAAGGCTCAGTGTTGAGCCCTGCGGTGTCCGTGGGGCTGCTGGATGAATGCTGCAGTATTCCCCGTGAACTCTGACGGCGTATTTTATCTGAGGTAGGTGGTTCCTCGGTCAACCCAGCAGACACTCGGCAATTTTACAGGACTCAGTTTTAGCTGAAAGAATTTGGTGATCGACCCGGTCGAATGCTTCTGCGGAAACTAGGTGTGGTAGGTTCACAATCCAGACGTGCTCAGCCGTCTTCGTCGAGAAATTGCAGGCAGATTATAAATTACTGATGTACTTGTGGCCTGCAAGGAACCCGGGAAGAAATTGTGAACCTGCAAGCGGTAACGTATATAGTCGTTTATCAGTCATTTCATGACCTTTGAGGTAGTCGTCAGCAAAACAACAGGGCAACAGATTTGTGCGTTGCCCTGGATTCCTGCGAATAGATGTCGCCTGACAGTGCTTCCATTTCGTGCATATCCCAACCGACATCAACAAGTTATCAAGGGCGGAATGCGGCGGCACTGTCGAAGAGTCAGTACGCTGTTTGAAGAAGCTGAGTGAGATACTGCCGAAACGCGGTGACCTATGAAATTAAATCGTGCGAATTTCTATGGCACACCGACTGTAGATATGCAAAAGTACTCAACAGAATGCCGAGAATCAGGCTTCAGTATTGGTTTCAGTTGAGAAAATTTCCCGTAATTTATGAATGTGGCCTGTAACTGAAAGGTAGTTGGTTAGACTGTCTCGACATTGGATTCGGTCAAACCTTCTTTAAAACCAATACAACGTATGCCTATTTTTAATTCTGACATACCGGAAAGGCAGGCACGAAATGCTTCGGGAATTCTTTACCAACGAATCACTTCGAAGTCCAGCGTGGTCACGCGTAGCCGTCGCGTCACGTTCATTGCGCGTTAAAGTGTCACGAAGATTAACATGCTCAGTACCATTCAGCTGAGAGGGGTCCAAAGATTTACTTTTTGAGGGCATGAGTTTCTAGGTGTTTTGCCCTAACCAGATTCAAATATTTTCGATCGACGTACGTACATATTCGCTGTAGGACGATTTCCGCCGACGTGCACTAGAATTCTACATACATTACGTGAGTATTATTTCATGGCTTATTGTGCTCGCTTGATATGATAGGCAGTCTTGTGAACTGCATCCAGCTAGAGGGTTATGGTGACTAGGCCTTTGATACTACCATTTGCAGTCTTGTCAAGCAAGCCGAAGGGGAGCAGTCAGACAAAAAGCAAATACACTCATAGGATTATGCGCTTCAATACTGACTGCGTAGGAGTGCCTAGACAATGAGACACGATATCAATGGCTTAGAACAAAACAAGTTTCGTAGCACCCAATCTACAACCTCTTGAATTACGAAGAACCGGGTTAGAAAGTTCAATCGCAAACAAAGAGCACTCCGATTGTCCAACGGCTGACTGCGACCGACGGTGTAGTTTCTAGTATGGTAGACAAACATCCGGCACCACTCAGAAGCCTGATGCAGCTTTGAATGAATCCACTGCGCGCAGAATCAGGTGGTCTTGTTCGCCACAGCCTTGGACTAAGCAAACCCATTGCTGTTAAGTGAGTTAGACTTTTGATTCGTTGGTTCAGAATAGGGTCCACCGAGAAACCCTGTGACATGTTGTCTCGCCGATCAGACGTTTCAGTCAGAGACTCGGGATGGGATGGTCCAAGCAAGTCCCCTTTCGCGGTAAAAATGATGTGGAAGTACTTTCCGTCATCACGGCCATTCATCAATTACAAACTTCTCCCTATATTTTGCCCCACAAATTTTTTGACTTTCCTGTGTCTTTCAACGATAACTGTTTCATAAGATCAAGATAACTTGTAAATATTGGCGTCATCATTGTCCATACTCTCCGACGAGCCGGTCGGCAAGCTGCTGTGGCAATTACGCTCTCAAGTCTGGAGCTCACAGTACGCTGTGTGTCTGAGGTACACGTTTACGACTCCAGCACCGTTATTCACGTGTGTTCACTCCTAGACAATTGTCCACCCAGGCGCTTTTCTCTCTCGGGGGTCCTCTTGACACCGAAGCAAGACCTCGTGGTTGGGTCGGAATGATAATCGCACTGAGTTCCAAAGTAGAGCTGTCAGGCCCAATATATTGGTTAATGTCAGGCAGCATTAATCAAAAAAGCCTTGTATATCAACCATGTCGGCATACGCTCAAACGGACAGTGGCTTGGATACTAGTGGAGACGCCTGCACGGAGGCCCTCGCAGGACTTCTGAAGCAGACTAAGTATTCTGATATCATCCCACTGGCCGATTATACTGTTATACCCGGTCTGTGTTCATCAGGGGAAAACGGCTGGGAGGTTTGTTTTGTGTCTAGACAAAACTCAACGACAACGGCCACAGATAGCGCAGCCGTGCGCATCTCAAGGTAACTATATTTCTGGCACCGCGTTTCAACACAGGAGAAGACGCTATGTCGCATGGAGGTCTCCCGGTTGTTCCCAGCCAGGGACAATCATGGATCATGTGGCAGTCAGTCACAGGCGGCGTTACTTTGTTAAGGATTCTCGTTCATTTCACAACAATCACGTGCTTCACGCTGTTTTGCGTCCTTCAATTTTTTTATTTGCTCAATTGCCACGAACTCGTGAATGCAAAATAATTAACTGGGCACCGGGCAAGGAGAATGCGAAGAACCCTTATTTAAACACACTGGGGAACAAACTGCGCAATTTGGCCCGGGTGATTGAATCTAGCGCCCGATAGAACGAACTGCACCAGATGTAAAAACTTGTTATAAAGCGATGTTTCGAAGAAGCTATACAGTTGCGACAAAACTAAATTTCCGTCACGTCGATAAACCTCATGAACAAGCGTTACTCGATCCCACTTAGTCCTGAACACGATGACAATCGCCAGGAACTTAAGCGTAAGCTGGCTAAACGTTTGCGCAAACACCGTGAGTACTAATTGATTGAACGATCGGAAGGGATGGAAAGAAACTTTTTATCTGAACATTCAAAGAACGGTTCAGCTGGCCTCAACCACACCATGTAGATGACGTGACCCGAGTGATCAGTTACTGTGTTCCAAACGGCCCTTTGTCGGAAGTAGAAGTGACCCCGAAACTTAAATGAGTGAAGCGTAACAAAGCTCTTAGAACAAACCTCCTCTGTCCCTACTTCTCCAGGGATGATTGGAAGAGGTTGATATCACAACTGACGGAACGGACAGAGCTCTCCTAAACGGTTTGAATCACTGAAGTGGTATTCCACACTTGGCACCCATAAACGGAAACTCATGTATTTAAAATGGTTCCCGAAGTCTATCTAACAAACACAGGAACATCAATCAGGTGTCCGTTGTGTCCAGGTTACTCACTGGTCGCATTTTACATCTGCTCACCGGGACCAGGTACGTAAAAAACAGGCTGATTTCTGGTTCCATCTTTTGAGTCTTGATCACATTCGTGCCTTGCGGCAGATTTTGAGGCATCGGTACTATTATAGGTAACCAACGGTAGTGGTCTTTTTCGAATTACACGCTGACGGCGAACAGTTGTTCGAACAGTCCTCTAGAGTCACCATATCTGCAAGGGGGTACTAAATAAATGCTATTTACTCAATCTGAAAGCAGGATAAGGGTTTACGGACAATTGTTTTGGTCGTTCATTACATGTGGTAGTGTTCGACAGAAGTGCCTGATGTACCCTTTCCTGTCCAATTTTACCATGGACTAAATTCTGGGTGGTGTGCAAGGTACTGTGCTTTTACCTGATGCCCAGTTGCTCGTAAATGTGTATGCTGATTACATTGTCGTACATGGCCTCTTTTTCGAAACCAAGCGAACAATGCTGAACAGGGTCAGCGACCAGGCTTGTTTTAAAGGAATGTACTTCGCACCTCCAGGTTTCAAAATGCAGTTCCATGAATGAAAATTCTCATTCCCACCCTCTATTGCAGGCAGTTCACTTGAGACTGTGGATACTTTCGCATACTTGATTGGTATTATCTCATTAGCCTCCAATAATGTTTGTAGGATACCAGCGAGGATTACAAAGACGTGAGTTGCTTTTGCCAACCTGCGTCATCTGTGACGTGGAGAAGCTATGAGGTTGCCGATGAAAGGCTGGACACGTTCTGTTTTGCTCCGTGGATCGGAAACGATCAGTTCGCAACAAAGATACAGGCAGATTTGCTCTGTATGACCGTCGGGATCTTTGCTGATTAGTCCACGTTAAGTGTAGCGATCGCGTGAGCAAAACGAATGACCACCAGAGCATATTTTATATCGTCCTGGATGCGCGATCAATTGATCAGCTGGCCAAGTTGCACAACCTGCAATGTTTCAGTCACGTGCATTACGTGCATGTGAACGTTTGCTGTACATGTCACTTAGACCACCGACAATTGGCTGGGACAGCGTGGTGGTCAGGCAACGAGTTGGCTGCGAAGTATGGTTAGCATGGCCGTTCCGTTGAGCGACGTCAGTGACCGTCGTCTGGCTGACTGGGATCCTTGTAAAAATTCAATATACCGGCTAAAAGCGCAATTTGTGATGGCGGTGTGCCGAAGCCAACTGCGCGCCTGCAACCATAACCTCCCGAGTTTTTTCGGTCAGCTCGCTTTATCAATCTTTGAACACCTTTTTAGCATTTTCCCCTTGTAGGATATTCTATATCATTGCTGAGGTGAGTGGCCAGCCAAGTCACAATACCCTGTTGATGGGTTTAAATTTATTGCATTGATAATTATGACGCTGCGTTTAGCAAATTACCGATGGCGGGAAAGTTTGCCCGACGGATCCCATAGTGTGCACACGGCAGCTGTTTTGTCCTCCAAACTGATGCATCAACGGGCTGATGAGTTCAGCATTCCATTAAGTAATGTCGTGTTGTAAGCAGATTCTAAGACACTGTAGCAGTATTCAAGGAACATTTGATGGCGATTAACTCAACATCAGGCTCAAATTTCCTGGCACTCAGTGTCTAACAGTGATGGTGCTGTTCGTAACTCGGGTTGATGGTTTTGTTGTTGGTATGTTCGCCGAGCTTGGCATTTAGATTGCAAACGTTTCATCACCATGCGAGGTGACATCATCAGTGCGTAATTGTTTCACCGTATAGTTTTTGAGTGTGGAGTTTGGTGAAGTTCGATGAATGCCTGGTCTTATATAAAAGAGTGAATTGACGTTTTGACATGAATTCTGGTTGGTTGCTGTCTGCTGTTTTTGACCTCTGACCTGATCAATCATCGGTTGATTTTTGTTGCATCAGAATTTTTACCCCATGTCTTGAGACAGATTGGGTGTTCCCTGTTGTTGTCGTCGAACTTTAACCTCGAATCTGATTGGTTGGTCCCTGTAAGTTGATCGAGTGAATCACTTCTTCGTTTTGAAATTCCAACCGATCAGTTGTTCATTGTCCCGTCTCGACTGCGTTCTGATCAGTTCGAGTTGCTCCGTTTGGGTTTACCGCCATTTAGACCTGATGGTGTCTGCATCTCTTAAAATCCTTGATTCGCATTGGTTCATGGATTTTGTCCAGCTCGATGTGCTTGTTAATTTATCTGACTGACGAATACCAAGGTTCGAGAAATTCTCTTGCAAGTCTGGTTATTGCCTGAGTGAGGACTTCTGTGGTGTTCAAGTTGAAGATGTGTCCGGTTTCATCCTTGTCGACTGAGATAAAAGAAAATTTATTGCACTTCTCGATGACCAATTCTTTTTTATGTATTGGTGTTGATAATCTTCGTCCGGTCTGGCTTACATAGTGTTGTCCACAGTCACTGAATTGGATTTAGTAAACGACGTTTCTTCTGTCCGCGGGTTTAAGTTGTCCCTTTGGTTTTGGTAGTTATCTTCGTAGTGCTGCCGTTGGTTTGTGCGCTAGCGTAACACCATGTGACCTCATGAGTCTTGCGGTTACTTCTGATACTGTTTTGATGTGTGGTAGTACGGTTCTGTTCGTTGGTGGTTCGGTGGAATTCGAATTTTCTTCTTTCTGCAGTAAACTCCGTTTGATGAAACTTCGTGAGTAGCCGTTGAGGAAAACTAGGCATTTAGATATGGGATAAAAATTCTGATGCAACAAAAATCAACCGATGATTGATCAGGTCAGAGGTCAAAAACAGCAGACAGCAACCAACCAGAATTCATGTCAAAACGTCAATTCACTCTTTTATATAAGACCAGGCATCCATCGAACTTCACCAAACTTCACACTCAAAAACTATGCGGTGAAACAATCACGCACTGATGATGTCACCTCGCTTGGTGATGAAGCGTTTGCAACCTAAATGCCAAGCTCGGCGAACATACCAATAGCAAAATCAGTGTCTACTAATCTTTTTATTCCCTTGACGCCACACAAGCTTACGTTTATGTGTTACTCGTTGTCTGTTGGAGATGATGCTTTGCGGCAGGAACGCGAGATACTAGAACACACCTAGTGTAACAACACAGAAAATGTTGCGCACGCACTTTAAGCCTTTCGAGGATATTTGCTTTTTGTTGTATATTTCAAGAGGCCCGTCTCTGTATTAGTCAAACTGTTTCACACTACAGAAACGAACACAAAACGGAGAGATTACCTCCTCTTGACTGATCTGTTTGTCTGAACTCAAAGACCCCTGGTGACGTGTCATTCACGCGCTTGGACCTGCTGTTGTGCAAATCACCGCCTCATGTGTGTACCCCTTATACACTTACTATGATTGTAGTTCGCGTCTTTCTTCTGATTTTGCATTGAGTCGGAACCTTCTGTGATCATTTTTTCATGTATAAATTGCCGCTTATCGCTACTTCCGCAGGAGATTGAATATCTGTGTTTTGCTACTTGAAATGTAGTCGTCAGCCGCCCATAGGGACTTTGTGGCTTACAGATGTGAACTTTTGAAGTCAGTTTTTCATCCGTAGTTCAAGATAATCATTTCATAGCTATAAACAACTACAGTTACGCGCTGAGGCTATGGGTCTTTCTAGCGGAATGCTCGCATCAGCGCCTGTCATGTAACGTTTTGTGTTTCACACATCGTGTGTAGGTCTGGCAAGCAAACAATACCAGGTTCTAATATCATCCAAGATGAACTGTGTCCCGTTTGTTTTTGGCCGCTGTAAGTTTGAAAGTCAGAGTGAAACTGCTTCAAGTAGCACACTTTCTCCTAAACTTATGATTTTGCTGGTTAGCCAGTCCGCAGTCCCTGCAGTCATCAAAATTTTTCTAATCTGGGAAATTGCCGGGGAGAGATATACTTCCATTACATTCGCCGAACTGTATCTCGACAGCTCAGAGATGTAGCTAACGTTACCACCCAGAAGTTGAGCCATGTTATCGCAGCCAAATCATCTGTAGTATTCAGAAGGCGTACTGAACAACAGATAGCCCGTAAGAAGCCACTTGAAAACCATATAGAAGTCATTGCCGTCCGTTCCACAGTTGGTAGTGAATCCATACTATTAACCGTTCCAAAATGCAACAAGCCGTCAAGTCGGCTACATTGCCGTACATGAAACTTAATCTTAGGGAGACGACGCGCATGTGCGAGTCATTGGTTATTTGGTCGTAAAAATGATCGTTTGGAGTTGAAACCTATTAACAATCGAGACATCTCGTTTTTTTCGATAAGATCGACTTCACTCTCGGCCGCGGTTTGCCGAACGCCTCTTTGCCGATCCAAAAACCTATCTTAGTTTTCATTGGTAGCTCGTAAAGTTAAAGTTGGAGTTCCCGAGTGGACCTTCTGAAAGGACTCGCAAAATCTGACATAGAATCCACAAATATTCTCGCGGAATTTTGTGGCGGTACTTTTACCCACACACCGTCCTCATGTCAGGTTTATTTTATCATCATAGCCAAAGTTATAAACTCTCTGGACACCTCATACTCCGCCGTTATGAATAGGGTAAGACACACCGAGTACTGTCTTCCCGGTCGAGATGGCGTTGATCCAAAAGCTCTTTGCAGTGCATTTTTCTAGCGTACTCAATCTGATAGCTTACCGTTTATCTGGTCTGTTTTCAAAAGAACAGTACTTAGTAGACGAAAGTCGGCGAACATCCTCCTTGTCTCCAAGTGAGGTGAGCCAAATCTCTTCGGTGATTACCGTCCAGCAACTGTGCTCGAGTGCCTTTAAAGTGCTGCAGGCATCCGTATACGACTCGCCTCGTAGCCACCCTCCTTTTTCGTAATTTCTGTATGGTACAACACGGCTTTTGCAGGGGATATACACACACCACAAATATTCTGCCTGTTACTGGAGAGTGAATGCTAACAGGTGGCCAAAGTATTGAGATGGATGTTGTGTACGCAAACATCGCCAACGCTTTCTATCGCGTGACCTATGCTGTTTTCCTTGGCAAACTACCCCGTTGTGGAGTGCGGGGAAATATTCTTCGCTGACTGGAGTATGATCTCGACTATCGGCTCTGTCTTTTCTCCTCGTCAAATTATACATAGCGGTGTACCTCAGTGCTCTATTTTCGGCCTACTTTTATTCCACAACTGTATAAATGATAGTGCCGTTTTGATCTCGTTTCTCCCGTTGCTGCTCACAGGTAACGTCATAAGTTTGCGTGGCACGACCGCCCATGATGACTCAGCCATCCTACCATATGACCTCAACAGTCTGTATGATCCGCCGTATGTAGATAAGTTTGTATTTAAAGCTGGAAACTGCAGAGTTATGCACACACGCTGCGCGGCAAACACAACTTGCTATCTTGATGGCATATATCTTCAGTCGACCCCGGCTTAAGAAGACCCCAGCATGATGGTCGTTCACACCATTTTGAGCTCATCCAACGCGGCGGCAAATGCGAGAAAGTAATTCTTCAGTGCTGTCCAAGAGAAATTTTAGTCAGTTTGAACTTCATTAGTCTAAACTACTACCCCCCGTCTGTCCACGGGCAGCTGAAGAATACAAATATGATTTTGCCATCCTTCATTCAAAAAAACAATGATTTTCGAACGAGTGCAGCAACGTGTCGCAGAGGCCGTTCGACACCTCCAAGCAACGAGCCATGAAGATAGACTGTCAGCTTTAGAGTTCTGCGAGCCTGGAGATGACTTCATATTTGTCTTTTCAACCCCTATATCAGTTAGCCATTCATATAGTTCCCTTTTCAGTATGGCTCGTAATAGTCCCTTATAGGGCCACCGTGTCTTAGTGGAGGTCCAAAATGGTCGGTTAGAGTGTCATCATAGCTTCTCCCTATAACTGCGATTTTGTAGCATATGGAAAGCTTTTCCTGAATTTGTCATTTTTGCTGTGGTTTGTTTTCTGGGGCCGCCTTGTTAGTTACCTTTTACCCCGGTTCAGAAGTTACACCCGTTGTCTGATTCCGTACTGGCTGCTCTTTTCTTATTATAAGTTCGGAGATAAAAAATTTTCACTTACTGCTTATGAAGCTAGTCCATTGGTTCTTTGAGACAATATTTCGTAAGCAACATGGTGAGCACAATCGTCGAAAGGAAATAATTACACTAAAAGTGCGTTTGTGTTTTACGACTTTTTTTCACTCACATCAGTTCATGACAAATTTAGAAGCGCCAAGTTTAAAATTCCAGTAATCTTTTTCTCTTCCCCCTTCAAATCAAGCTATCGATCGTCGCAAAAGCCTTGTGGAGTTTTGCATCACATCAATGGTCGTTCAGTCAAAGTATTTGGTCAGGAATGTTCACTGCTTATCATTAAGATGCTCACAACCAGTGTTATCGCGAATGCTCTTATTTTGTAACACATTCTCGGTAAGTGGCGATTGTGATTCTTGTTATCGCGTTTGGTGGAAAATTCCGTCACATAGCTGAAGGGGTTAATGAAGACTCTGTGGGGGATAGAAGAGCTGCCCAGTCTGTCCTGGAGGCTTCAACTTTCATGGCACATCTTGCAGATTTGACGGAAACCATCTCACTGGTGTGCGATGTAGGTTGGCAAGTTCTTGAATAAATACTTCTGTGTTTCTCAATCCAGACAATAATGGTGTGAATTGACAAAATTCGTAGAAGAAAGCGATAGAACTTGCTTACCCGCTGACTGTTGAAGCTCGAGTTTCCTTGAAAGCAATCCAGATGAGGCCTGAACTGCCTTCGGATGCAAGGATGCTGTTAGGAACTCCACGAGAGTGGTTCTACACTCATTCAGAGTGTGGAGTACAATCCGTTTCATGTGGATGAATGTATAATCCACACCGTGCGTAGCAGTTGGACAAAACTTGAATGTTCCCCAGTTGGAACCACGTATCGATGGGGCAAACCTCTCGAACCCATAACTGTTGTCTATCTAAGGAGGTCTAACTGTCTCATCTACATCAATCTTCGCTGCAGGATTTATCTCTGACCAACCGAAACCTGAAAATATCACAGAATATGTCGACTGAGCCACCGAAGACTAGACAACTGTGTTATTAAATGGCTTCCAGTTGTCAGCTTATAATTATCGTCTGCTGGTGGCTATGGTTCCTACAAGTGGCGATACACCTGTCTGAGCGATTACAGCAAATAAAAAGTCACACTTGTAAAAATGTGCTGCTTCTAAGGTCAACGTTAATCAAAAACTGTTGCTTCCAGCGGGCAGTTATCGTTGAAGAACAGAGGGTAAATTCAGATTTTGACGTTAGTAACAAGTTGTTGGGAAATCTTTGGAAAAGTGAAACATACACAATATCTTCTCATTAGTTTAATCATATGAGCACGATTTACCTTGGATTACTAAGGGGAATATTGAAGTCAAGAAGACGTGGCCAAATTGGTGGAAAAATTCGTCTTGGATCGTGCCTGATGAATCAGCTTAACAATAGAATAGGCCAAAAAGGAAGTTCCAAAACTGTGGAAAACGCCAATGAATGAGAACTTACGAACTTTGTAAGGTTACTGAATGTCGTCAGTTTTTTTGTACACTGGGCCGATGGCGATTGAAGGAACATTATAACGTCCATGGAAGATCATAAACATATCTGTTCGTATTCGCTTACTGCGCTGGCCAGGGAGGTGTTTGCAACATGCAGACTGTGCAGAAGCAACGATAAAAAATATTTCGATCCTGTTTGCTGGTGTTCCTGGTACGTCGATGCCAGTGTTCATTTTTCATTGCGCCAGTCACCTGGGTGTAGGCGTTTCATCGTATAATCTGCGTGACTCATAGTCGGCGATCCCACTCGAGTCGTGTGTGAGGACACTACACAATTTCGTGTGATTTCCGAATGTACCCTCAAAAATGCCCTTCTAAATGATGCAGAGGACGCGCATGGAGTTACCCTATGAAAGCGAAATGGTGGATGACTTATATACCACTCATTCCGATGTCATCAAATAAAAGTAAATGTTTTCTAAAATAACTCACAACGTACGGGGATAAAGAGCCGAAACGAAACTGTTGTTAAACGCGCCACACATTTTGAAAACCGTTATCGTTACAGGCGCACGGGTGCCCAGCGGCTTGTAAACCGTCCCCAACTCTTTGACACTAAAGTTTCATCCGGTAAGCTGTCCACTTTTCACAATGAACACGTCCATACTTTAACTTATCGGGTGGACCGTGAAGACTCTAAGTGTTATTTTTGCCCTTTATAAAAGTGATTATATTTCATGCGGTTTTATGCATCCGAAAGTGTGTAGCATGCCCGATGTTTTACCACTTTTCTCCAGTTCATGCACCGTTTGCGTCAACTGATGATCCATTTTTAAGTGCATGGAGTTGTGGAGCCTGGTGATGGGATTGTGGGCATGGTACAGAAGTCAGAAATTATGCAACCTTGGTTCGCACTGTGGCCAGCATTAGACTGAAAAAAGCGGCACAAATAGCTTCTAATAGATATGGCAGGCCTAGCTGACCAACATATTTTACAAGGTGGAAATACATCGTGCATCAGGTAATGTCCGCTATGTTATTGACAAGTTTAGGAGGTGATTGGAACCAAAAGTAAGCGTATCAATGAATTTTGGAACGCCCGTGGGATATACCCGCATCTGATGCCATGGAAAAGATGAAGCGTGGTGGGAAACTCAAACATTTGTATAGACCTGGTGTTTGTAACCTTCTCTTGTTCATTGTCGCTCAGGTTAAGTCTGTGACAAACGTCTAAGAAAAATCAGTGTACCAATGCAATCGTAGCATTAAGAGAACGGTCATGCAACTGAGAGAACTAGCAAATGAAGTGGGGTTAGTAACCGTCCGTCAAATGCCTTCCGACCGTTGGCGTCTGTCGTTACCGGTATGTAAAGCAATAATAAGTTTCCACTTTTCCACTGGAGAATCCACGACAGTAGTAAAAAATCTGGATATGAAAGAAAGGATTGAGAATTGGGTACAGATCTGGAGCCACGGCGGGATGAAAGAATTCAGTGATGAGAAGAATGACGCTGTGAAACTGAGATAAACAGCATGTTTCAATAGTCGTAAATGACAGGTAGCGGTAAAAACTGGGTCGTAGGATTAATTTCGATGTCTGCGAAATCTTAAGCGCCCTGCGACGTGAGATTTGCTTTGTTAGTGCAACTGCACACACTCGCGTCACTTTTTTTGTAAATTTATTACAAACCATTAGGTTCGGAGTTCGTATGCCGGCGTAAGTGCTGCAGTCATACTCGAGACTACATAATATATCAACGTCACTACCACTGTTGTAAGCTACAGTCTCGAATATAATTATGTTTTAATTGTTACTGTTGGAAACAAGATCCAACCATTCCACTGCTTGTTCGATTTTCCAAGGCTGATGGGGCATCTCGCGGAACTTCATCTTTTTTAGCGGCTGGCGTGCGATTGGCACAGCGGCCTCCTCAATTTTGAACCTCTGGCGCCTTAACCTGCATTCTTTGTATTGTGCTTCTCTGTACGGTGGGTAAATTATTAAACAAAGTTTGTCCGCAGATACATCCATCTTCCCACCACGACGTTCAGGTCACTTCAGAATAAAACCGGGAATTCCTGAGGGTGTAAGCCAGTGGGCAGGGCAATAGTGACATGATAATCCCTGGTTGTTTAGATTATCAGCGGGCTGGAAAATGTTCGCTATCGCACTTTTGTACAGTGAATAAGCAGTCTGAGTTATGAAGTGGTTGAATGAGTAGTTAGCCTAATGGGGCCTCGTGCAATATTATCTAGCTACTCCCTTATTATTACAACTGTGTACATTTAGGTGAGGGCATTAGGTGATAAACAAAATTACATTCGAGGTAAGCTAACACATTATTCAGAGGAAGGTCGCGCTATTGGCATAGGAAATTTTAGTCAAATTTCGAGTTAATTGTGCTCAAAACCTCCAATTGAGCCATTCCAATGGCTCTCGCAACCTGACAATGTTTAAACGATTCTGTGGTTAGTACGGGAGTTTGAGGAAGGAGACGCAAGTGCCCACATCCAATCGGTTCATCTTATTTGGTGTTAAACGGTCGTCTCTTGACCTAAAGTGCAACGACTTATAATAAGCCGCAGCATCACTCTTGGGGATTGAAGTGAATACCAAGGAAAGGGTAAAATCACTAATCTAACGGTGGTTTGAGTTAATCGGACTTCAGTAATGCTTTAGAACGTTTTCTGGAAACACAGATAACGACCTCAATAGAGGGGATGCATGAGCGGTTAACAACCTTATAATAAGAACATTGTTGCCCGGGGAAGTTCCGGGATGGATATTTCACAGCCTCCCAACGTGCTCTTGTTGGTCGTTAGTATTCGTGAAAAGGAAGAATTACTTCACAAGACCAACACCAAGAATAAACTGTGTATTAGATATAAATCCTTGCGGAGTTGTCAGGGTTAGAATGATACTGACCAATAATTTCAGGTCGAAGTTAGTACGCGACCCCTCCTTATTCCGTGGCCAATTTGGTAACCGTGGACTGGGCATGTACACCAGCCAGTATGTCTTTCGACAAACTGATGGACACGATTTGAGTAACATACTCGAGGAGCGACCTCACGTAAGCCCCGTAAAGCATATGAAACGCATTCCTATCCAAGCGAGGAAAAGTGTGCTCAATGCTCCTAGGAGTAGCAAATCCATTTTTTGCCATCATCTTGTAATAGTGCACAGGAAGTAATTTAAACAACAGCCAGATGCCCACATTTTCCTTCAGCTCGACTTTCATTATATCTACTGGGCTAAACGCACAGTGAATCACAATGGCGTTGTCAGACTCTCCACCATCCGATATGTTTGAGCAATTATCGTCTTTTAGGAGGTGACTCCAAATGTCCGACCGGCACCTCATTGCACCAATCTCAAACTATATTGCACCGGGGTAATCAAGATGTCGAAAATTGTCCGTAGTTTGTTAAATCTGCGGTCACAGATAATTAAATGAAACATCGTTGAATATTCGGTGATATTTCGGTGGTATCTTTCGAGAATTTAAAAATTGTTAGGCTCCGTGGCACAAACGATCACGTGCTATGAAATCCTTGTTTTAATCGACCGTTAGTTGTTTTGTTCCTCAGCTGGCGTTAAAATGGAAAATATCAGTGGTTGGTGTTGTGGCAATATACATGTTTTTTCCTGAAGTTGATTTTTACTTTACCCTGATAGTTAACTGTCCCATGTTGATATATGATGACGTATTTTATGTAAATTCGATGCAGTTTGCGTTAATACACACTCTGCTGGTTTGTTTCTAATAGTCAATTTTATGCTACATCCTACTTTAGGTGAAGCATTGTTTACAGGGATTCAAATAGCTATTCGAGGATCGGGGATTCACAAGTTTCAACAGACTGACCAGTTGTTTCGATGAATACATGAATGAATACACCGTTTTGTACGTGCTTGGTTCAAGCATAAAATCAAGCTGTGGACGCTTGAAGTATGATAATGCAAGTATGAGTACTGCTGAGGTCACATGGTAGATGGCGTGCCAATGTATCAAGTACACGCGATTCAAGAATGAAAGCCATAGGTTGCGACCTGTTTAGTGGATTGACTTAACTTACTTTGGGTTTTGACTTATGACTCATAAAACATGCTGCCAATCACGTTTCTATGCCGGTTAGAGAAAAATCCAGATTGGTTGTTATCTCTGTTACTTTGGAATACAACCACAATATTACCGCCTTCCTCTACGATTCGGATCCAACAAACCGTCGGCCCACTTCAGTTAAAGTGAACCCATCCAGGCATATGTTAGAGAGTTACAATTCAACTGCTGAGTTGAAGCAGTATACTGCGGATGTTTATGGTAAGTATGTAACGACCATGAAAACATGCGTCATCAATTGAAACCTCCGGCGCAAAGTAAGTGAGTTTGTGATCATTAACGTTACAGAGAAACAATTCCAAATACTATATAATATTAGTGGTGTATTTCTCAACATATCCGTGAGAAACACGCTCAGATGAGCGTGAGCAATGTAAACATTGTAACGCGATACGCATAAATGCACACAATACACATATTTAATAATTGCACAATACACTAAATATGTGAATAAAGTAATAAAGCAGACATGATGAGGGAAAACAATCCAGTTTATGAATTAGAATTTTTGACACAAGTTCTTCAATGTTCGATAAAAATTATTAAGTTGTTACACCAACTGTTGCATCAAAAGGTAAACGCTGGCCTGATAGTCAGTGTCCTCCAGAAAAGTTGGTTGATAATGAAGAAAGTGAACAGTCGAAGAACTTCGCCATTATTCGGTGTAGACCTTTCCGGAAAAATATGTAGGAAGTTTTGTCGGGATGGATGGGGAGGTAGAAAACTCTACATTTTTGCGGAGAAATGAGCGGTCTTCTGGGTTGGACTTCGTTATTTCCTCAAAATCGACGGAATTTCGCAGACCTCGCCATATTTCCAATCAATACGGGATTTTGAGTGTCCGGATGTGGTGGAATATTTTTTCGCGTTAGATTTATTCTTGGAATCAGGAATGGAAAGCAAAATTGCATGGTCATATAAAAACTAACGGCATAGTGTGTTATCAAACACGACTTTAGTAGATACTTGCGCATTTGCCTTGCACGAATGCAGCAAGCGTAATTGTCCAAAAGTTTTCTTAATGTGGTCAGCGTCGATAAGATGCCTGAAACCATTTGCCACAAGTGAATCTCCTATCATTTCGCATTTCCGGTTTCTGCAAGAAGTTGTGTCAGTTTCTGGTCACAGCCGAAGGGGTCATGGACGACCGACGATGTATGCTTATGTTCGCAGTGTAAAATACGTTTACCTCAGTCATTTGGTTGGAATATATTGTCAGATGATGCCGATCAGATTCCTGCGGGAACGTTTGTGATGGACAAAATGGTGACCCAAACGTGAGCAGCACGAGTCGCTTAGGGTGCACCATAATGTTATGTTATTTCCATGTTCGAGATACCGTGAGGTAACACGTAAGTTTATACAGGTAACCTTATAATCACCGTTTAGGTAAATTCACTTAGAAGTCAATATCCATTTCATCGCATAGCTATTTCCGATAACTTAGAAGAGTAAGTGAACGCTTCTGTCCATTCACGGTTAAGGTGCACCGGAGATGTTGAAATAATCAGACGAACGGACCCTAGATATATGAATTATGTGATGTGAAATTGGCCTTATATAAAGCTAAGGTAGGCCACCCGTGCACGGTCAAATGTAGTTCATTTCAGAAATTGGACAAACAGTCTCTTGGAAAACGTAAATAGGCTGATGAAAAAGCTTACTTGCCCAAGAGCTCGCTGAGTCCCGACCATTAGTACAATATGGTCCCAGAGCGGATGGCTAATGCGTGAGTCTCAGAAGCAGTGCACCTACGGTTATGACCGTCTTCAGGTGGTTAGCGTCGGCCTGTGCGTGAAGAACATACTTTCCCGGCTAACAAAGTTTGCTAGTAAACTAGTTATGCAGCAACTTAGTGAGCATGAATGATTATCGGTGCGACAACAACCAGCTGGTTTGTCGCTTAGAATGCACGAACAATGCTGACGCATCGCACCATCCCTCCTGTACTCAGCAATTGCAATGCCCTCACCAGATAGGCTATAACTTCCTTACGGTGCGGTTTTAGCCTGATCCACTTCGTAAACTGTGCCGCCTTCAACGTTGGAATCTAAGAAAAGGCCCCCGTATGGCACCATTAATTAACGACGACCCGATTACATCTGAAGATGAGAATAGTGCAGAATGATACCACGGACGTCACTGGCTACGGTAGGCAATGCCGCATATTCGATGCTACGTCAAACTCATGTCTAGACCGTGACACAGGAAGAAGACTTTCTCTGAGGCGAAACCAAAGGTACTACAAACCGGTCGAAATACTGAAGAAAATGCTGTACGTTTAATAAATGCGTTCCAAGGCTTCGATTCTGTTTTAAGCAAAGGTCGCAATGTTGTGACTACAGAATGCACTTGAGCTGACCGTCGAGCATGGACATCAATGCGTCAAACCCTACGTCTAAATGAAAACGTTTGCTTTTCTTCCCGTTTAACTATTCTGCTTTCTGGAAGGGATATGAGGTCCCATTTAACTGCACAAACTTGCGGAGCTTCTTGTATCCAGCTAATACCTGATTACAGCGAATAAAAATAGCAAACAGATCACGTTGACCAATGTTAACAGTATGGCAGCGAATCATAACGCGAATTTCACCTTACTTCCCACGGTGCTCTCAAATATATTGAGTTCCAAATGCAATGTTGCGGCCATTATACAAAAACTCGCACTTGCGTCAGCTGCCAGAACACACTTTGCGGATTATCAAAAGCAGAAGTTAACCGAAAAAGCTCCCAGTAGAGCAGTGGAAACGTTATTGCGCACGATTTACGGCTTGTCAAATTTAATTGCATATTTTCAGACCACGAGCTTATATAACGAAAACCAGTGATCAGTTCCGGAACTAAACAAACACGAGGAACGTACACCAGAGCCATTCACTAACCACTCAATGACTTCGATAGCATAACAGTGCTAAGTTAATCAAAGAGTCCTGCTGAATACACAGAGGTGGACACCAGCGCCTCACAACAAACGCCACAGCATATCTTGACAACTGGAGCTTATCAGTTGTGTAAATAGCTGTGAATGCCTGCGTGACGTTCACCTGGTGATGGCTCTTCAGGAGGTGATGATCGATCGCTGATGATGGTGGTCTCTGTGGCGGTTGTTGTGTGCACAAATGCGTGTCAGCTTGTATCTGCACCGCCTGCTTCCTCATTCATGCTGAGTTGTGTTCCAAAATCGGAAACTTCAACTGCCGTTCTGTACTGCCAATGCAGTCGGCCTGGCAGCTGCACAAAAAGCCGTAAATGGTATGGGGCTCGATGAATGGAGACACTTGATGTTTCAGAGGTGGAACCGTGATCATTTTTATGGTATAGGCTAGCAAGGTCTCTGTGTCGTTATACATCCTTGACACGGCGGCCTTCAAACGGCCTTGCAGTGTCGCACCGACATCATCCGCCTTGAACGGCAGTTGTGAAAAAGCCTTCACCTTTGGCGTCATCATCACTGTTAACTGATGAAGTTTTTCTTTAGAAAGTTCGGAGGACATTGACTGAGGATATCCGTTGTTCGAGAGAATCTGGACTTTGTCCCGAGCGCATATCTTATTGGCTTTGTTGCATAACGTTTTGGTGGGACTTGTTTTATAATGCCTCGCCACGAAATTGTTACATTGTAAGTGTTAGCCGTCCCAGGAGCACTTGCGATGAACTGAGCATTACACTTAACCGTCAGTCTTTTGAGTAAAACGGATATCTAAGAACGGAAAATAGTCAGCGCATTCATGTCTAAAATTCAACGTAATGTTGGCATGCAGTCCGTTGAATACCGTGTACGTTACGGTCACTCGCGACTGACGCATCTTCAACATATTGGATAAAGGAATGTGCTTTGAAGTCAGTTTTTCGCTTTCGACTTTTCAGATGGGTCATAAAAGTTCCAGCCAAGATAGGTCCCGAAGGAATTCTCATGGCCACGCCATCAATTTGACTATAGCTTTTGTGCTGGAAGTAAAATTTTGCAGTCGAAGTCCATAAAAGGAAGAGTCGTTCGAGCTCATTCGTTGAATGAGCATTTTGAGTTGACTCACACCGATTTAGAGACATGATTCAAATAGTTTCATATAGGGGTGCGTTTGTAACTAACTAGTTGACATCCATGCTAATTCTGTAGTTCTTATGGAGAACGACATTTTCAAAAAGGCCAGCAAACTGGAAGATGCCTTTCGGTGAATTTTCGCACATTGAATGTTTCATTGGTTCTACTGTCATAAACGGCAACCTTGCTAGCCTGTGCTGAGGTGAATTGAACATCGACAAAGCTGGTCGCAGTGGCACGTTGTTCTCGTTAAGCTTGAGCAATCCATAAAACTGACGAGTACGAGAGCCTCTTGGTCATAAAGCCTTTGCCTTTGTTGAGTCGAGTAAGATGAACTGTTGCAAAAGTTTTAATTATTTTGACATTCTTTGTTCCAATTCAATGGGGTTACCAAGGGCATCGTTAGTCGTGAACTTGAAACGGTCATTCAAAATAAGTAACACTTTTTCTGTGGAACTTGATTTGTCACGTAATATTGCCTCTGACTTTCTACCCAAACGTCAGATCACTAGAGTGCGAATAAGCGACCTCAGTGGATCAGCCCAGTCTAGTACGTCATTAGACAATTCGCGCATCTCATACAGTACACTCAACTCAAGGAATATCAGAACGAGGCAAATAATGACAAGCCCGTGTAATGTGGAATGAATCACGAAACAGTTGTGTGTACAGCGTCCATCGGATGAAACCAAAAAGATGCGCTTATAGCGCCTGGGCTGTTCTCACCAAACGCTCATCTTCTGTTGGGAGTGTCTTCGTCTGTGAAAGTAAGAAACAGGGAGGAGAATACGCAGTGCTCGTTTCAAAACTTTCGACTCAGTTTCTGCCTCAATACAGTATTGTAACGTTTCAATGAGTCAATCACAGGTGACAACACATATAATGTCCAACTTTCGCCATCGAAGCACAATAAAGCCTACCAAACAAAAGAGAGTAGCTACGAGTTAACGTGCACTGACACAACACCGATGTTGATGGAGCTTCAGTTCACATCGTATATTTGTCCATATGTATAGAAGGTCCAACGGTCAGAAAACAAACCACCAATCAGAAGTGGATTCACGTTAACCGACCAATAACCTTGGGCTCTGGTTGGTCATCTCCCTCAACCCGGTGTACGCATGCAGTCAGTCCGCGTGTTGGAGGACCTGAAAGGAAGCGTAAGAGAGCACATGTATCAAAACAACATGGCTGTACACCGCATTCTACTACAGTTCCTTGCCATCAACTTGCGCGAACTTTAGGCGTTCTGAATAACTATCTTTCGAGCATTAAAATTAAAATTTCCCTGCGGCACAAAATGGACTTTTGCGCTTTCTAGAACTTTCAATCAGCTGCGATTTTTGGCATTACAATCTCACACACTGACAGTCTACCATAGTGAACATTTACCGGTTGCGGATAATTTTTGCCTGACTGCATTCCACATTTTCGATTTCGTCAGTTTAGAAAGAAGCTTTGGTGGAACTAATGTCCGAGGAGTCGTTGAGAGAACTAAGATACCAGATAAT
>JTDE01001138.1:96663-112850 GCA_014338405.1 Paragonimus skrjabini miyazakii
AGCTACAACCCTTCTATATTCGGAACATGGATGCTTATGATTCCGACGACTGTTGGTTTATGTTTTTGCCGGCTGTAGACTTCACTGACGGCTGCAAGTGTGTTATCTCAGGTTTTGCCGGAACTGACGGATATTTTTATAACTCATCCTGAACGGTCCCAATACTAATTTATTTTGATTTCTGCAGTGTTCATTTTCACAATGCTGTTGTTAGCTTAAGTCAACTGGACGGAGCAACTACTACCGTGAACATATGCGGTACATTTAGACGCATAATGCATACTGAACGGACCAGCTACCAATGTCAACGCAGCACGCATGAATCGGAATGATAAACGCGGGCAAAAATGTCGATGTATATTATATAATTCATAACAAATCAGTATGAGACAAGATCAAAAGCAGTTTGCCAATCACGTTTCCAGGATTTCGCTTTCGCCAAATGATCTCCTGAAGGTGGGACTGGAACTGCTGTTCGTCTGATCCAGATATAGAACGAAAAGTCTGTGTGTGGATCACGCTGTTATCAGGATCCACGAAATTTTCTGAATGGTTGATCGTTCAATGCTCGTAATGAGCTATTCACTTCAGAGCTCTGTAGGCTGTCCATTCGTCCGTAATGATCATGATGTTTTTCTGAAAGCAAAGGAATGAAGTAATGTAACAGGCTTATCCGGACATGTCTTCGGATGATGGGCAATAAGGTGGTTGTGTTCCGTCTGTTCCCAAGGCAGACCTCCATGAACGCCTTCCGAGTCTCCCTTTCAATGCCACCAATGACCCACACCTTCGGGAAGTGAAACCCATGGTGGTACCTCCTTTTCATAAACAGTGATGGGTTGAGTTACATATTTTTGGCGAATTCCACCAGTTCGATCGTAATAGGAGCGTTGTTCCTGAAACTCAGGTCACCGTTTGCCTGGACTTATCATGCTCAATGCCAGGCGTATGCGACAATGAAAATTAACGACTGTTTTGAAGCCTATTTTCAACGTAGTGGCTGTGAATGTTATGCTACTTTTGATCGACCAGTATAGCAAAATCGTGAATGCTGCCTCTAACGTCAGACGTGTATTTCCAAAAATGAAATCTTTTCGAACGGAATAATGCCACTTGCACGGTTCATACATCCACCGATAGTTGTCCAACACAGAACCATCCTTTATTAAATATCATTGGCACGGCATACGCAATTTATGCGGTGCTTCAAAACGCCATGTCGTACCAACTCGATCGGTATAACCTTGGCGCATGCAAACATCTCCTTCTGTCTCCACTGCGCATATAACTCTGAGTCAGCCTAAGACTGCTCTCTCCAAAACATTCAAGAGGCTACAGCAATAGGTCTAGCCGATCCCTTCTCGAGCGTACGACGACGTCTGTAGAATACATCGGTCCCGTTAATGAGGCTAGCAATCAGCTAGCATTGAGTACCACGATAGGGTAATCTGCGGCCGGCTTGCGTTGATCAGCTCCGGAACAGCCTCCTTGCCTGCCCACTTCGAAACCGAAATCCAGTTCTGCAAAGTGCCGAACAGTTAAAAGGACTTACCTACCGACAGTTTCCAAAGCACAACACTCAGATGTTGAGCCCACCGCAGTTACTACGACAATCTCATCATCGCACACACCCTTAGCATCAGGGCTGCAAATACGTATTCTAAGCAGGAAGTACAAACAAGCCAAACAACTTGAATTCTTTGGATAGTACACCCGTCCGGCGCAGAAATGTCACTAACATCAGGCCACGTTGATGACCCGTGGTCTAACAGCCTTGGAGCACGAGGTGTGGCACACCGGGATCTGATAAGGGGCATATGGACGGGCAGAAAATAGGATAACATACTGGCAGCCGTCAGTGAAGTCTACAGCCGGCAAAAACATAAACCAACAGTCGTCGGAATCATAAGCATCCATGTTCCGAATATAGAAGGGTTGTAGCTGAAATGGTAAAAGTGGGATTCATTGTTTTCGTCGGATAAATAACGAGCATCAAAATTAGTCATTATCCGTCGGATAAGTGAGCGTAGACACGCGTACACATGACCGGCCACTTTAAAGCATGATCAGCAAGCAACGAACAAAACAATACGCACGTTTTTGATGATAGTGTGGGACGTGTTACGCATGTTTACACCACACCGTAGGTAGAAACAACCAGGTGATAACGTAGACCGTTTTCCACCGGAAATGCTATCAGGAAAACAGGCTGAACCTATAATTCTGATGTGTACCTAAGCAACAACCGTGGCGACATAGTTTTCATCAAGAATTGCTGTGATATTTCGTGTACAATGCAATGTGAACACAACGTGGTCGAAAATTACAAATTCTATCATATCTCCAAAACCGCGCGAAATTGAGCATCTCTGCAGACAGAGGGATGTATTCCACCACGAAAATTCCGATGGAAGCATTTTTAAACCGTAAAATCGATTTGGAAAGCCAACAACATGCTTATATCGCAAAAAATGGCGACACATTTTTTTCAACAGAAGTGCGAATATGGACAATTTTTAGCTACACCTGATATTTTCCATTGCAACACCACTAGTGTACTCGATGAAAAATATATATTTGCTTCGTAATGTGCATTTTAATATTTCATGAAAAATTTGAATCATCTTTTTTCGCATCTAAATGGCCGTTTCCAACAGGTTTCGGCTTTGAAACACCATACCGGCGAACGACACAATTTTCGTAATCCCCAAGAGCGGTTCTACACCCTGTTTTCACTGACTGCCTTTCAGATCAGCAGTCGCTCGCTTGCTAATGGGTTATAAATTTTTTACGGATCCGGGAACCCAGGGCCTTTTCTTGTAACCCGTGTTTCAATCGCTGTATCACATAATACGTCGTAATAACGTGGAGGGTGCAACAACCAAACCTACAGCTCTTGCCGTCTATCAGTGCGAGCGCATACTACATACCTTGGCGTTCTTCATGCGCGTTAACACTAGTACCTTCAGCCTCCAGCTGGCTTAACCTAAGGACAACATTGATAAGGAAAAAACCAATGAACACAGTTATTTTTGACAGTTCATAAAATTGTAAACTGATCTTCTTTGATCTTGTGATAAGACATTTTGATGAGGCTTCAAAAGCCGTATTTCTGGTTGATTTTTGTGAATCTATCACTGTAAACGACTGAATATCTGTGTTTGAATTTATAACCGCTGAAGGTCGATTTTTGGCCTGTATGTGATCTGTTTTTGAATTCACTTTGTTACGCCTGGCTTCCGCTCTTTCATTCTGTGGGTTGGTGATTCGCCCTACGTGACTTTCTTTGCTCGTGCTTTTTATTCCATTTGCGTGATTAATGGTGTCAGAGCATCCTTGCGAGCTCACTTTATTGTACATTTAGTGCTCTGAAAACCTCCTGTAAGCAGTTCAGTGAGTTAATTGCCAGAAAGAGGTGTAGCGCCCTATTAGAATGCTTGAACTTTTTTTCCTAATCTAGCACACTTTGAAACTTATCTATGAGGTATGGTTGGAACAACTCATTCTTCTGCTTACAATGCGCGGGTCGCTGCAGCCATGGCTGGTTATATATTCCGGTTTCCTCTGTCATCGTATTATAAAGTTTGCCGCACTGTCTGTCCGCTTCTGCATTATTACCGTTGAAGTACTGCAGTACTGTGGGAACAGTCCTAATATTTTAGGATTCTTTCCAATTATCTTTTGGGTTGAAATTCTATCAATCTGCTTCATTGATTTAAGTTACTACGACTTCTTGTTATTCGAATATCTATTAGTGATATACACCAGATATAGCAACGTTTTTTGAACGTGAGCCCTTAGTATATGCGGTCGTTTTTGGTGTCGTTTGACGGTTCAGAACTGCACGCAGTGTCCGGAGTGCTTTGATCCGTGATGTTGACTCTAGTCAAGTGAACGGTGTGTTGGTGTAGGAAGTTTCACGCAATGCATAAAATTACGGTTATTGATAAAAATGGAATGTGTATCGACCACAACAGGCTATAAGGTTATCTATATTGTACAACTTTTTTACATGTCAACTATGTACCATTTAACTGGTGCATTGTGTTTCATTATGCTTATGATTCCATTAAGAAAGAAGCAGTAATAGATGTTTCGTTAACCTTTCCCGCTCCCTCTTTTCTAGAGACAGAGAATCACCGCTCCCACTGACTCCTACCATCTATCAATGTACAATGAACAATTATATTCGGCAATAGTTTGTTTTTGTATTGGTGTACTTTTTCCAAAACTGCGGTAATTTTTCACACCTATGCATACTTTTCATGTCATTAAGAAATCCTTTAGATGAAAAGAGCAGTGTGTGAAGTAACTATCTAGTTTTAACCTTCCCAACAAATATACGTGGTCCCTGGGTAAACGGATTGAATTCTTAATGAGCCGTACTGTGGACCGTGTAATTTGAGTCCACACCTCTAATGGAACTCTCAGACATGTAAATATCTGTCCTCCCTGAACGAATCTGCAGCTCTCGCTGTTCCTGGACCTGCTGTAGCAAAGAAGGCTGGTGCTACCCACAGTACGGCTGAATGGGGCTGCTGCCAGCCTAAACAAGAAAGATTTCCGGGGAAAAGGTAGTCTTTTGGGACTGTTTGCTACTTCTCCCTCCCGCTTCTGCAAGCAACTAAACAGAGTTCTCATTGAGTGATTCCCCTCTGGACCTAACCAACTTGGTTTGCATGAAACAATTACGTATTAAAGTCACGGGAAAATATCTTGGCCTTCTCGTTGTGTTTCCTGGCACCGGGGACATGCTTGATAAGACTCTTGGCCGTCCTTGGCAAAACCGAGAGGAGCGTCTCCAAGTGATCCAAACCAAGACATATCAAGGCAGGTCCTAATTCTTGAGTGAAACCAAAGGTCCTAGTTCCTCTCCTCAGGAGTCTGTCTCCTACTTCTTCAGCGTTGACTTAAAAACGTATAACTCGTGCGGGGTGCATTTATCTCGGCTTCTCTTACGGTCTACAATCCACCAAACCACAGGACCCCGACGGAAGTGGATGTGACAAGGGAGCTCTCTCTGACATCTTCCACACGTCACTCTCACAGCTCTAGATGCCGGTTTTGAACCACTTCTTCCTTAAAGTCTGTTTTCGGGACATCCTGGTGGGTATTCTTCCCGTACTTCACTAGGGACAAATACACAGTTAGTCCACCTAGCACGTTTCTCGATTAGACTGATGTTTTACCTGATCAAGACTTGCGCTTGAATAGTGAACTATACACATTTTTGATGGCGGGACGTAGTGACATCCTCTCTGAGTTCTTAGAAGGATTGTAGTCATAAGGTAGTCAATTGCATATAGGAAGCAGGTCGTGCCTCCGACGAGAACTTCTGTTTGCACCCAAACCGTGGTGAAGCGCCTGCTACATTCCCAGCGGTGCTTTATACTACCATATAGGGAAAGGTGACTTCCACAAATCCGCTATCTACACCTTCTATTTCAGTTTTGGTCAAATTCCTTTCCTGCTTGATCTAGTTGTTACAAACAAGAATCACTTATTGTAAAGAGCAGTCATCACACCGCCATCAGGATATAGTGACCACTAAATACAAACTTTTGATGTCGTGTGCTACTGGTTGCAAAAACAAGCAAAAGGACTACGTTTCGAGACTTCACTCGGGCTGATTTTATTGGCTGCAGAAGCTATCACGGCTTAATCCTTCTTGTATACGGTCCTAGGATCCAGGACTAATAGGTGCTTTAAAGCGCAATTCAAAGGATGGACAATTTATTTGTATCTCGCTAACTGCGTAATTTTGCTACCAGCTTACGTCCCTCGAGCAGAATACAGCGTCTCCTTGAAGACTGTTCTCAGTC
Source organism: Paragonimus skrjabini miyazakii (assembly GCA_014338405.1). Taxonomy (NCBI): domain Eukaryota; kingdom Metazoa; phylum Platyhelminthes; class Trematoda; order Plagiorchiida; family Troglotrematidae; genus Paragonimus; species Paragonimus skrjabini miyazakii. The sequence continues at coordinate 102,486 of JTDE01001138.1, forward strand.
ATTCACGGATCCTAAACTTACAGGTAACTCAGAGGATGCGGACGCTTTTCGCACACTGAGCAATCCGCGAACACACTAAATTCGTACAAAGACAGTTCCTACTGAGAGCTCACGTGAACAAGCATTTCTTACTGAACCATGCGCATCAATTTAGAGCGGTAAGTCTTCAGCTCTTTCTTTGCGACTGCCCGACGTTGTAACTTGTTCCAACCCACAAGTAGTTGCAGATGTATTTGCGGAGCACTATTCTGTGATGTACAGTATTGTACCGTACTTTTACAAAGCTTTTAGCAACCGATCCTTACTACCGACTTTGCTGCACTCGACCTCTAGTTCAGGGTTAGTCAGCACACTATAATGAGGTCGACCAAGCATCACCCGAAAATCCTCCTAGAAGCAGCTGCTTGTCTGGCAGAAACTCTTTACAAGCTGTTTTAACAAACATTTTTTCCCCTTACTACCTTCAAGGCCGGGGATCGACGTTCCCCTGTAATTTACTGGCCAATTAACCCTACCGACATCCTGTGCAGGATAATGAAGCGTTCGTTGAAGCGCTCCCCCTTAAAAACTACTAGGCGGATGCTTCCTTTCATTTTACTTAGCTGCCTTCACAGCCGGGCACGCGTGACAAGCACGCTTGTGTTCATGAGTTGCGTAACAAAAGCCAAATACCTAATCCTATTTTAGATACTATCTTCTTTGCTTTCGTCAATGCTTTTGACCTTGTGTTCTGGAGTCCTTCCAAATAGATTGGAAGCTTGTGACGTTCAGAGAGAGAGAGAGAGAATGTGTGTGTTTCTTTTCGAAAGGGGCCGGCTAGAAAATCAGGAAATGTGACGGCTGCGATCAGTTGTGGGTAATGTTCAATTTGTATGAAAACTCAAATCCCCTACTGCTCATCTGTAATTTAAAAGAAGTTTCACTAGGTCACTTTCTTTCCTGATAATAGAACTTTCGCATTTAAGAGTGCATCAGACTTTTCATCCACGATAACTTGTCACAACCATACTTCTTTTGAATGCTCAGGCGCCTTGCGAGGATGTATGACTAGGAGCTGACATGTTTTTACCCGTGAGCTGGAGTATTTTGGGGTATTGTTTTACGGAAGGGGTAGTTGCAACACTAACACTCATCGAACTTCGTGCACTTAATTTGAGAACCTCATATTTGGAAACATTGTGAATGGTTCGCCACAAACCAATTGTGCAAGGCGATGTGGGCCCTTTACAATTGGTGCACGCACTGTATATCGTATCATCATAACAGCCATGAGCCATATCAGAAAGTATTGTGGTTCGGGCAACCGCTCACCCTAACGGTGACGTGGAATATCCCAGAAGAAGAAATGTTGCTGAAATAGTTACAGTAACAATAATTATAATAGAGGACTAGGTAGAAGAACCAGGAGTGATATATGGATGCAAGTACACCAATCACTGAGGCACATCGCCATCTCGGATAGCATCTCCACCCAGCGATTTAAGCGAGCACGAGGACCCCAGACAGGCAAGCAACACTTACGCACTTTGCTCAACAAAACAGTCAGGGTCTTCGTATTCCGTGATCACTTTGTCGCTGGATCTCCACGTAGTTTCACCCAGTTATTTGTGATATCGGTTTATAATGCCCGGTGCGATAAGCGCACATATGGCATAAGGAGTACGTGACCCAACAGTCGTAGGCTGTGCAACGCTATTAGTTGATCAATTGATCTCGCATCCCGAGGGTTCTTGAATACTCGTCGGCGAACGTAAGTGTTGCTCATGTGATCAGTCCACTTAATGTGGGCTGATTGATGGAGACGCTAATAGTCAAACAGGGTAAGTCTGCTTATATCTCCATTGCGAACAGACCACATTTCCGAACCATAGGACAAAGTAGAAAGCACACAAACCTTATACACCCTTCTCTTCAGTAACAATCGGACCTCTTTTGGACGCAATATATGACGCGGGTTGGCAAGGATAACTCGTGTTTTTGCTATTCTCGTTGACATCTCATTGCATGCTAGCTAGATAGTGCTACCCAAGTATGTGAAAGTGTCCACAGCTTCAAGTGAATTGCCTGCGGTAAGGAGGATGAGAGTGAGAATGCCCTAATCTTAAAGAAGCACTACACTTTGAAGGTGTGAGGCGTATTTCATACAAACCAGCCCGGTCATTCACCTTGTTCATCATGGTCTGCATATATTTGTCAGAGAGACTAGGCAAGACAATGTCACCCGCATACAGCATGTCGGTCAACCTGGTTCTAGGAAGGAGCTCAACACCAAGTTCACTGGATTCGTAATGCGCACGTTCCAGAATGTCGTCCATGACAAAATTTAATTGGAAAAGGGAGGTCGTACAACCCGGAATAACGTCACTAGAAGTGACGAATGCCCGAGTTAGCTGTTCGTAAACCCTAACACTGCATGCAGAATGGGTACACACTGGTCCCAACAGATTCACATATTTCCACAAAACTCCACTGCGAAGGAAGCAGTTTCAGAAAACCTTACGAGCAACTTAATCGAATGCAGCCTCCATGTCTCAAAAGACTGCGACTGTCGGCTGCCTATTAGAGTGACAATGCTCCAAAATAGCTCGCAGGATGAAAATATGGCCAACACAATCGACCGGATCGGAATCTTGCCTGTTCCTCACGCACCTGACTTCCTCTGGGACTACTGAGCCGAAGTAAAATGAGGCCAGTGATTAACCTAGACGCAACAGAGACTAGATTGATGCTTTTGTGTTTGTCAGACAGATCTCGGGTCCCCTTCCAGAAAACGGGAATTGCTACTGATGGGCACCAACCACAAGAGACCAGCTGAACTGCTAAAAGTGTGTAGTTCATTCTTCAAATCGACGAGATTGGCTGATGGTATAACTACGGACCAGGGAAGCTAGCTTTCTGCCATATCAGATAAAAAAGTTTGTTCCATCTCTTTCGACTGTTCGACCAAGTGGTGTTCATGGTCTTTGCGCAGTCTTTTAGTCAGCTTGCGTTTATATTCTCGACGATCTTCATCAGAATGAGAGACGGGTGGAATAGAGCTATGTTTGCTCACTAAATTTGTCGACGTGACAGAAACCCAGTTCCTTCGGAACATACCTCTTCACAGCAAGCTTTCGTAGTGTCCGCTAGTTTCTCCCACCTGATTAGAACTGGACAATTTGTTCACCAGTGGTTCCAGGTGGACGTTCTTTACACACTCCTTGCTTGAACATTATTTGAGTTTCTTGCATTTACGAGTGTATGACCTTTGGGCAAATGACAAATCACAACCGACACTGCAGCATGATCCAAGTTGATGTAGTTGCTCCAAAATGCACGACAGTCCTTAACAGAGTGGTGCCACCTGCAACTGACTGTTACGTGATCAAGTTGTGTCCATGACTGAGAGACATTGGGAGGTCTCCATGTAAGAATACGCCTCTTCCTGTGTTGAAATGTGGTGCTCGAAATATATAAACCGTGAGATGCGCACAGCTGCAGAAGTCTTTCGCCATTGCCGGTGCTTTGTGCACAGACACCAAACATATCTCCTAGCTGCTTCTCCTCTAGATAAACAGGATCAGGTTGAAGATTAAAATCATCCTGTTAATATGATATCAGCGTTTGATTTGCCTCAGAAGGTCAACGAGGACGTCATAGAATGCATTTTTGGTAACATACGAACAGCTTTCTGTTGGAGCGTAGGCCGATATGATGATGATACAGTGCCTTTCTGATTTGCGTTTACAGAACTCCACCGATGTATTAGGTCTGACAGCGCACAAGCGATTTCACTGGAATCGAATCGTGCAATCTGCTGTGCAACTCAGTGCGATTCCCACTCCAGCTTGACCAAGAGATTCTGCCTCACCAGAAACCCTGAGAAGGTAGAGCTTGAATCGACAGTTATCTGGATGTGAGCTCAAGTGGATGACGGTGTTAGTATTGTAGACTCAGGTTTCCGACACGCAGCACACATAAAGCTCCAGACTTGAGTACTTGCACATACTACGTACACTTCTCACAGAAGTAGGGATGATAACTTATCGCGGTTCCCAAATTATTGTCGTCCAGTTACTACACCAAGGGCCTAAGAATGGATCCCGGTGGTAAACTTATGGGAGTGAATGCTACAAGACAGTATATCATTGATTCTCGTTATAGAAAGTTGCATATCTATAGAGTCGCGGAATCATGTTCTTGTGTCACTTCCCATGTCGTACGTCGACAGCATTTTGCTATGTTTGAATGGTGAACACCGCAACGGCCTCCGCGAAGTGGAAGGGGTTGTCTTTCTCCGCGAAATTCTTTTCAGCATTCAGTGTCCATCCATCCAGACGTAAGGACCACTTCAACAGAATCCATGTGGCGCGTTCATAGAATGGCGTATCACCTTCAAACAGCTTTTACTGCTACCATTGAGAAGCTGTACTCGTTTAGAATACGCAGTGGCAATCGCATATATACTTACCCCAAACCGAAGCTAACATCTATGCTGTTGTAATAACACAGTGAGTGAGCGAACGAATTTGTAAGGTGTTCGGAATTACTTTCAGTTCGGTTGTATATATAAAGTTCACTTTTGGGTTCCAACCTCTACACCTGCCTGCGTTTAAATGAACATTCTGTTGCTTGTATTCGTAACGTTGCCTGCTCTTTAGACGCCCAAATATTCTTGTTAGCACCGGCGTAAATGCAGATGCTCCATTAGTAACGGAATTCAAATCAGTGGACGACTCAAAAGCGAAATGATCACGTTGCATATTCTTAGTGTCGATTAAATTGCGCACAGATTGGTCAACATTTCTATGATGCGGAGGACAATAAGCTAAATTGAATATTCGGCGTAGGTGAGTACCGAGATTGTTCTGCACGAGGCCATTGGCAAATCGAAGTTTGTTGCCACAGTGAAAAGCCACCTTACCGAGTTCCAGGCCAAGTATTCTGGCTCTTGAAACCTGTTGGTTGGTAGGCCTACCTGGACCTTCACTGGTTGTCGTATGAGCTGCACTATAGAAAACTGCCGTTCCCTTTCTCGAACTCAACAAGTAGTGGATATATCAAAAGATGTAATGACATTTCTAAAAGTGCGCACGAACTACTTAGGTGCTCCATTTTACTGAAGATACTCAGATGAAGCCAGTAGATTTCAACAACCCAACCCACTCAGCCAAATCCCCACCTCCTGTTTGATGCAATGACTGTCGTTGTCCGTATTCGGTATATACGAAACTCCTCTGCTGAAAGTCTTCCCAGATGCTGTGATTGCGAAATCAGCACGTACTGAAGTGATACAGTAAACCCCAATCCAAAGTAAGTGAAAACCATTTGCAGTCAGTACATACTAATTGTGTTGCAGTGGATCAAAAAGTCGATGTGTTTGCGTTTCCGGGCTTTACATGGCATTGACCATGAAATCCATTTTGTTGACTTGAGGTGACATCCACGAATACAGCTGACTCAGTCATGCGACGTTTAAGTAGTATCTGCATCAATTTCTGGCTACTAACACACCTTACCTGTCAGACTTTGTTTCCCGTGTTAAAATGTCCGAATTGTAAATCCCCAGAAGTGCAGGACGATGTGCATTAATCTCATGGTCAGGCTAAAAAACACCTTCAGGAGAAGTTGGACGCTCTTCGTGACGAGTAATGTCTTGAAAAACTGCGTCTCATACTTACATTCCATCTTTCCTGTATGACCTTAATGCCGGAACTAAAATATTTATATTATCAGGTAATCATACTAAAGATGGCACAACTTAGATCCACAAATACATCCATAAAACCTAAAAAAAACTGGATTATATAAGGAAATTAATCGGGCCTAATCTTCCTTTCTCCCACTAGATGGTGCAGATTGGATAAACTGACTAAGACGCTTGCGTTTTTCAAGGGTTTACCAGATGCGGGTAAGTTCCTTTTATTTCTCAGCGAAAAATTAGGGCTCCGAGATAAAGCCTCCGTAGGATAGGGCCAGAAAACATTTCCAGGCCCGGTCCTTATATCTGATGGCACTCTTAAAATAAAACGCCCCTGGTGTCAGTATCCTTCATGGTAATAATTTCAAGTGTTGGTCGATAGTACTGCTGAAAACTGCGGACCGTCTTTGCTCCGGTGGGGTCTGTGATTACTTCTCATTTTAGTATTAACGTTTTGGTTTGCTTGTATGTGACTCTGACTTCGTCCCAGTTGCTCAAATGGTGGGTTTATCTTATCATTCTTCTGTCTATGCTTTCTTGATCAGTCCTCTCTCTCCCTTTTGCTATTTCACTTGTTTTCTGCCTGGAACAAAGCTATGCTCCGACAGTTACGAATCCAGGTCAGGTTTTTGGTAGCAATAGCCCTACATTAAACTTGTGTACTGATTGTTGAATATATCACATCAACTGACGGCTTTTCAGTCACACGTCACTCTGTGATGAGAATGGAGCGTAGTTTTTCTTTAAATTACTGCAGGACAGTGGGGTCTTCTCCACAGATTTTGCTAGCTGAACTAAACCTCCCCTAAACAACTATATGCAAGTTTTATGAACGTGGTTGTGATTAAGAAGTGGGTGGTTTGCCCGCAAAATCTATAGTACACCAGCCACCGTGCAGCCTGATAGGTGTCGATGTACTTGCATGTGTGGTGCAAAATGAAACTCGCTTTCAAAACAATGTGGCAAGTTTTTAATGCAACTGACTGGCTTCTGGCAATTGTTTTCCTATTTTCATTTTTTTGTTAGACTTCAGTCTGTTCATTCGTTTAGTTATTTTCCCTGTCTTGTTACTTTCCACGTTTATATTCATACATACATACATACATACTTATATTTTATTACCTCTACAAGGAGACTGGACCTTGACGCCGTGTTACGGCTTGCGCATCTCGATGATCTATTGAGCTAGACGGGACTGTGGCAACCACACTGGCAGAATCACTCATACTAGGTAGGTCAATAGATAGTGGCCCGACAAACCACACTCTCCTGGTTGGCATCTTTTTCCGGAAAAAGTACCAGTTTCTGTACACTTACCCACCCGTTGTCTTTCGGTACAGACTTTTAAGCCAAAGGCTTTGGTTAGGAACCCTTATCGTTCTGCTTTCTGGGTCTGGGCGTCCTGGGATCATCTTAGCCTGTACAACTGTGGCAGTTAAGCATAAGTGAGAACCACTGATTTATTGCCGTCTTTGACGTTGATGATGATGCTTCCTGGATTACTGCCGGGATCAACGGCAGCTGACGCTCTTGCATTCTATTCACCCTCACAAACTCAAAGTGTTTGTTATCCCACACAGATCACGGAACATCGGGGAAAGTTCGTGTAAATTGTAAAGTTGTGTGGCTCACTATGATTGCATTATTTCACTGTTTCAGTTGATACCTTGTTCTACATTCTGCTCATACTCGTCCGCTTTTGCTTTATTCCAGGATCGTTGCTGTATTCTTTCCCAATAACGTCTCCTCCTTGTGCCACCATCCTTCGAACTACTATAAATGCCGTTTGTTGGAGCTTTCTTAGTGCTCCTCTGCTGTTTTAGCCACATCATTAACAGCCAGGACATCGAATGGCAGTCGCTTTATCCTGCTTCTAAGATAAGTCCTGCTGGAGTGGCTTCAGTGTCCAAGGTGGACTCCGATTTCACTGTCGTGTCCGATGCTTCGATTAATGAAACACTGCATAAGGCGTGGGAGCTGTTCAAGTTTCATTTCAAACGTGACTTTGCCAACCCGTTGGAGCAGCTTAAAAGGTTCACTATATTTGCCAAAAATTTTCTACGGATGATGAAACACAACGAAATGTACATTAAGGGCAGAGTGCTTTACAAAATGGGTGTGAATGAATTCAGTGACAAGGTATGTTTTCAAATTTCTTTCCATTATTAGTAGACTGAGAAAGAGCTTCAACACTTGCGGGGCTTAAAAATCCAGCCACGTGGTACCAGGCGTGGATCAACTTATTTACTAACTTCAGCCGTCCCACCAAAATCTATAGACTGGAGGGATCTTGGGGCTGTTACTGAAGTGAAAAATCAAGGAAACTGTGGTTCCTGCTGGGCTTTTTCTGCGACAGGTGCCATTGAAGGTCAACATTTCAGAAAAACCAAGAAGCTAATCAGTCTATCTGAACAGCAACTAGTCGATTGTAGCTCTGCCTTCGGAAATAATGGTTGTAACGGTGGCTTGATGGACAGTGCTTTTCAGTATGTTCAAAAAGCTGGCGGAATAACGACCGAAAAGAGTTATCCTTATGTTTCGGGTGAAACCTCCGAGGCAAATCCCGAGTGCAAATTTAACATGACCATTGTTGCAGCCACTGTCACGGGTTATGTAGATGTGCCCCAGTTCAACGAATATGCACTTCGTCAGGCTTTGGCAATGCATGGTCCTATTTCAGTAGCTATCAACGCTGGCCTACCAAGTTTCCCCAGTTACAAATCGGGTAATTTTTTCATGTTTCGTAGGATTTTATTTGACTACCTTATTGAACAATCTCATTGTAGGAGTAGTGCTTTCTTAAACACTTCAACCGTATCAAACATCACTTAAGCAGTTTAACGGAAGTATGTAAGTTAACGCTGAATGTTACACATGGCTAACATTAGTACTACGGGCCTCCTCAGGGGTGTTATCACTCAGCACTAAAGACGTGTCTTCTCCAGTTGAGAGGTAACCATTGTTTATCTACCAAACTGACGAGCTGAAGTCTCTATTATGTCTAAATCGTTGTGGACTCCACATAATCCCTCACAGATTGGTGTAATACCATCTGCTTACTCTCTGTATCGGAGCTTGGCGCTTCGGGGCATTTCAATACCATTATATTTGCACTCTGTCTGACCGTATTTTAAGGTCTTGTCTACTGCAAATTTTGATAAAACCGAGATGCCTGGGCAATCTTTTCGCAGTTGGATGTCGACGATATGCTGTTATAAGCCACAATCCGGTCCGTGATCCGATAGATGACCCCAGGGTGCAGCTCTATTAACTCTCTCTCTCTCAACTAACTCTGGTGTCCGAAAAGCCAGCAACTGTTGACCTTCTGTGTGAATGTTGGAGTGAGCGCGTGACATCTATTGAACTAGATTTTAGTACGTTTTGGGAAGATATGAAACATCTTTTAGTTTCAGAGTTCTACACCACAATTTGTTTCATTTTCGACCTGCCGGGCTACGTATGAGTCGGTTATTCTTAAGCTTTTTAAATTTAAACTGAAACATTCGGCTGAGGCTTTGGCCTGTATACAGGTGATTGATAGGTGGTAGCATAATTACGTGTTCTTATCCCTTTCGTGCATGAAAAACCTGGAGCATTGCAGCGAATTTTGTTGTGTGTTGTAGGCGTGTGACCCATGGATGAATCACTCAACCGTTCTCTCGTGTTGTCGATCTTTTATTCATTGCAGCTATATTACAACCACCGTTGACTTTGATCAGTATTTGCGCCTACCTTGAGCTACATTGCTGGTGTATATAGAACTGTTCTTATGCTTCACTTCCAATATAGCATAACCTGATTCTCCTTCCTCATTCATTCCCCTGTTTCAGTCTCACTTTGTCTGCAGTGCCTGAAAGTGTAACAAATAATTTACTTTGCATCTAGGTTTTTGCGATTGAGTTTTGTATTCCTGTTGCAGAGGCTAAAGCCAATTTTTCAGGAAGTCTACTAATTAGACAATTATGTGTTTAATAGCTGAATGTTTGTAGCCAAGTGTGTGCGATCAGCGGTACTGTTTTGTTGTTGAATGAAATAATTGTGAGAGCCCAGAAAAACAAAATTAAAACGCCAAGGTATGTTGAAATGAAAACGAGAGGGTAGGATGCTGTGTCCATAAGCACCCGGTTGCCAGTGCCTATTTTCGACGGAATCTGGTAGTTTATCCGACTCCTGAACACTGGCGGCGCATACTGTTAGGAGACGCATCTCCTAACGAAGCAGAAAAGGTCAATCACGTCATTTCAATTGATCGACCCGGCCTCGAGTGAATTGATATGTTTTAACTCACTCAGCTAATCAATCTCGCTCAGTTAATCAGATTGCAGCCGCGCGATCGAACGCCTGTACGTTATCTGAACTGTTTTCTCGCGTTCACTTTCTGATGCCCTTATAACGTGATTTGTGCCAACGCTTTGATTGCCAGATATGATCATCCCGATTGATTTGCTATGCATCTTGTCGGCCATGCATGGTACTCACTTCGCCCTATCAATTTAGAGCCTCTGTCATCATCATCATCATCATAGACAGCAATACATCAGTGGTTCACACTGATGCTTAACTGCTACACAACCATGAAGAAGAAGAAACAAACCCTGTTTAGGAAGAGAGAAAAAAGGGAGAGGGGAGGGGACCTAACCACTAAAAAGAGCTACGTCTATATTCAAACATACAACATCAAGGCG
>JTDE01001138.1:119873-130914 GCA_014338405.1 Paragonimus skrjabini miyazakii
TGGCAAACGGATATCCTGAAAAGTTCACAGAGACCCTTAGCAAGATGGACAAGTGTAATGAGCCAGTGGAAACAGCTCAAAAGAAAGATATATTCTTATTTTTGCAATTCAAAAGTGATCATCTGACAAATGACATAAAGCACAAATTGCAATGCGCTCTATCCCGTACGTACGCAGCTGCCCAATCACACTTGGTTCAAACCATCAAAGGACCCGTTCTACACAATCGCGAACGCAGTTTGTCTGACCAATCTGTCTCTCGCGTTGTTTATCAGTTCACTTGCAGTTGCGGTGACGTTTACATGAGGAGAACAGGCCGAGGGCTATCTCAGTGACTGACAGAACACGTCCTGAACTGATTAAAACAACTCATGACACAACAATCTGAAATCTGGGACTCGTCGATTGCCAGACACCTCATGACAACAGGTCACCAGGTTGACTCACTTGGCTCATTCAAAATGGGTGATCTTCAATCTATATGAGAACGAAAATCTCCTACCACTCATCAGTAGTCATTCAAAATATTGTCATCCCATCAGAACCCGAAGCTACTCGCTTTTAGCGAAGCCATGGTGGTCAGAACTCACCAGCCGGCGATATGTGCACAAAAGTGGTTGAATCAACCCATAGGATTGCCATGGTGGTGATGACATAATACGTGGTGTGATTGTATGTTTGTCCATGCCCTATCTCTATTTGTCTGTCATATATAACTGATATGTTTTAGGTTTGCGAGTGGTGAGAGCAAACGAAATGTTAACATATCGCAAAATGTCTTCTTTCTGCACTAATGAAGTTTTTGTGACAGTTTCTCATTGTTCGTTGGCCGCTTTTCGCTTGACTGTATCTGGATAATTTGTTCGCCATCACCGTTCGTTGATCGTTGTTGTTGCGTTTGCGAGAGCACACCTTCTAAACAGGTGACTACTCAAAAATGCACGGTAGTCTTTACTAAAGTGACACCATCTGTTGTGCGAAGTAGAGAGCTGATTACTAGGCGTAGCAAGATAAAGTCATTCGCCAAGAGGCCAGCCACTTCAAGTCGGGCTCCTTTCCCAGACTGGAGCCCTCGCGATTCCCAGAGTCGGTGGTTGCAGACTTTAGATGAAATGGCGTCTGATTGGGCTTAGTGATAGGAACGCTGCCGTTGTTCGGTTTAGTTGTCTTAATGACTCGGGGCAATGAAAACTGTAATGAAACTGTCCTACTGACGGCGTCCTATTTTCATCTATAACCCGGTTACTTGTTTGCGTAGTGTAGGCACCTTGTTGAATATTTAACTGCTGCCATAGATGTTTTTATTTACTTAGTTATTTTTTTCTTTCTTCAGGGTTTGCTCTTTTCTTCATGGCTGTATGGCAATTCAGCATCAACCCGAACCACTGATGTGTTGCTATCTTTGTTGATGACATCACACCTATACTTGACCGCTGAGTGATCATTTTATGTCTACCGTTGTTATTCACATGGCTATATATGCGTGACACAACGCTTCTTGTGCTAGAATATGATAATCAAGATGTATGGATAGCGGTCTAATACGAAACAATTTCTACCGGTTAGAAAGAATACACATTGTAGTAGAGTAATACTTCGCTCAATCTCTGCAGTTGGAACTGTAAAACGTGCAGCTTATGTACAGTGTACAAATAGTGGTAGACAGTGTGTAGGCACGTATACATTCACACTATGCATTATCTAATCAACACTCCTGTAACCCGGTGGATTACTTCAGGTACTTTTTTGCTGGTCAGTGATTTCAGGTCGGCATAGCTTCACTAAAGGTCACGATTAAAGAGCGTGATTTTGGATCACCTTAATGACCTGCTGCCTCTAATTGTAGATGAAGGAGGGTATCAATTAACCATTCTTGGCAGCATCCGAATTACTACCCGTTGGACGAAATCTCAGCGCCTTTCCGTCTTGTTTTGACAGACTTTAATCGATGTCTTAAGTCCTACAGCACACAAGTACGACTATTCATTGGAATACATTTGAACACAAGTTTTTCACTCCCACAGTGTTGCACGCTTCCCATGTCGATTTGACCATAAGATTCGGCGTCGCCCGAGGCCATAAAAGAGGAGCGCTTTGATCAACAGTCATCTACGGAAGAGCCCAAATAAATAACGATACTGGAATCGCTGGCGCACAGCACACATTGGGCTGCCAAACTTGTCGGGACTCTTTCTAGAACTGTTTGCTGGCCCGATTATCGGAAAGTGTGGACATTAAAGGCGGAAATGTCTGCCAGTTATCTTGACCCCTTAGGTGCAGAGGAGACCAAGAATTGAGTGGCGACGTAGAACGGGAATTGGTTAGCGCTTGTATATCAACATAAAAACGCTAAACTCCGATACTTTCCGATAGTTTATGTAGTGGAACGGGGTTTAATTGTGAGGTCCAACTCAAAACCAGTTAATCAGTGGGGGTTTACTTAACCGGATCATCTGATGAATAAGACTGCCATCTGATTTTAGTGTGATCAATTGTGACTACGGTACCTAGAGTTTTTGTTTATCGACAGTTGCAAGATGGATTATACTGCGAAGCGTTCATGTATTTTGTGTACTACTCTAGGTTTACCAGTGTTAAATGGTTACAAACGGATTAGTGCAAAATTCTCAAAGGTTCTCTTTGAGTGATTCAGCGTCATACGGTGAGCACTACACTTGACGAACGTCGAAATCATCCGCGTACACCAGGCCGGGAGAACCAACAGTCTGTAGAAAGTCGTTGCCATTGTGAGAGTAACCGGTGGACCTTTGTGATACTCTTATGGGACCATTGTAAGAATCGACTAACTCTAGACTGATCCACACTGTGTATATGCGACCGTAGTGGTGGTGATCACATCGTAGTCTTCAGTGTTCGCAGGAAGACTTCGTGATTCACACGATGGATAGCTTTGGTGAAGTTAAAAGGGGCCATGTCAGCTATCAACCAGTTGTCCTCTGTTCGCACTTATCTAACAACCAACGGGCTGGTTACGCAGGAGTGACCACTACAATTTTGTGTTGTCCTCAGGCGAGAAAGGATTTAGATGTCAGGAATTTCGAATTAACACTGTCCAAGGTGCTTTCCCTTATTTTGAAAGTTCACGATAGAACTATTGGTCTTATCCTATCAGGTTTATTTTTAGTCTCACATTCATATATCGTGCACGTATCTTCACACTACCGAGTTCTGCGGATGCATCCGTTGAAATATCAAGGCACAAGCAGGCCAACTAGATGCTCAGCACTCTTGTTGGCACCGTTTTAGGACAATGGGCAATACTTTTCCCAAGCCTTGACATGTTTCTCAGTGTGAATTGACTAATTTGGTCGTTAGGATTGAGCAAAAATATCTAGATCCAGGCTGTGTTTATGACCCCGGAATTGTAGTACAATTCCTGAGAGTTTTCAGCCTCCAAGGTACGGATGTCTACTGTTGACGCAGCGTCTTAGTCACTTCCGCTTTGGAGTAAGATATCCCTGATAGACCCTGTAAGTGTAGTATTACAACTCGTGTCTTAGTTACGGGTGACACGTGGCAATTGTCCCTGCTTGCATAAGTTGTATTGGGCTGTTCAAGTGTCCATCAGTATTTTTCACTGCACAGCAAATTCTATAGCCTACTCCGTGACTGTTTGTTGGTCTTAGTGGTCTGTTTCTGTACTAATCACACACTCGTTGCAAGGGGCTTGATATTCTTGCGTTCTGTAATACAGGGGTTTGGTATTCATCCATGTGTGACTACGTCATATTTCTATGTTGATAACTATGCACTTATGTAACTAATCCCGTTTTTGTTCAAGGTTAACCGTGAGTAAACTCTGGTTTTCATCTTGCTGTCCTGATGGATCCGTTATTCAGTTAAAGCACTGAGTTCCAAACAAGACACCAAGATGATAATTTCGTGTCTGACAATAGATTTTGTATATTTAATGCTTTGTTACGTTTCGTGGAATAGCGACTTTGAAGGGTACACAGTTCATGGGAAGTGAGACAGTTAGAGCACTGGGAACAAAAGCTGACTTTCGAAAATATGACTACGCGAGTGCCGTTGATCAGAATTTCTCACGAGGTCCGACAGCATTACTAACCAAAAGCGCTCGTTTGTTTGTGAACCTCAGCCTGGAAGTTAGTAGCGTCTTGCTAATACGAGGTGTGGGACTGAGACTTTCATACCCCGAACGCTTTTCATACATCGGTGTGCAGGCTCTCTTCCTTCTTGTTCCAGCACATGCGAACAGAATGTGCTATGGTAATCGGTGGGTTGACAACGAGGCTTGCAATACGGAATTAGTACGCTCATTTGACAGATAGACTACTCAGGAGCTACTCTGTGGCTGTTAAACTTCAGGCGCTTCAGCTGTAACTTTCTCAGTGTCTCGTTTCAATCCTTGTCCATACCCTGCCTCTGTTTTACCTATGCTAATCGAACAGTGCTGAGTTCATATGAAACATCTATCGTTTGTAACCGTCTGTCACTAGTGTTTAACAAGAAAGCGGCTTTGTATTCACAAACGGTGGTCGACGATTGACAATAATATGCATCACCAGCAGTATTTTTCGTCTTTTAGACTATTTTTCTCGTTTTTCTTGTCTCCTCTGTAACAACGTATGACTTTGAACGGCCGCTTACCCAAGTTCGTGAACCCATGAAACCTGATCGAATAGGCCCTGTTTTTAACTTCATGGTTTATTGGTTCTCATTTTTTTCAGATTTTTACTGGTATCAGTAAACTGAGCGATGCGAAGCTTTTGCCGTTTGTTTTGATTTCAGGTATCTATTACGACAAAGATTGTTCCGGCGATCCTGAATCTTTGGATCATGGCGTTTTGCTGGTGGGCTACGGAGAAGAGAATCGAGTACCGTTTTGGTTAATCAAAAATAGTTGGGGTGAAGGATGGGGCGAACAAGGGTACGTGAGGATTCTTCGCAACTCAAAAAATATGTGTGGTGTAACATCTTCCGCTTCATTTCCCTTGGTCTGAACTGTGTATTCCGTCAATTTGAACGCTTAGGTCAATGTTGACCGTTTTATAGACGTACCCATCTTAATCCGTTCTTTCTTTTATATACGTTGATGGAAGCAGACTTTTTGTGCAGTAAACTTTTGTTTGCTATATTATAAGATTAGATGCTACATTTCTCCGCTCACTTCGTTTTTTTTTGTTATGACACTTCATCCACATTCGTATACTTTTATGTTCATTTTAAGTTTAAATAAATGGCGTCTTCTGCCTCTTTCACAACATACTCCAAATCGATTTTGGGTCTAGACTGTTTGCACTCTGCTTTCTTGGATCAACTAACATTTTGTTGACGTGACGTCTGGGGAAATTGATCGATCTAGACAGTAAATTAAGGCTGTTCTACTTATGATACGGAAATGACGGTGACAAAATTGACCACAGTGTTTATCCAAATGATTCTTGTTAGTTGAATATGTTGCTTATTGATTTTTCAAAAATCGACATAGTTTTTTCATTTGAGCCGAAGTCGTGACCCGTGAGCCTAAATGTTTGCCTGAATAGTTCACAATGAATAAGAGTTTGACTTATGTGATAAGTTGGATGAGACGATTTGTTGTTGTTAGCTAGGCTTGCTGGTATCAAGACAACAGATATTACAGACTTCATCGTTATACCCAGTAAAGTTGTACTATGCGTATGAGGGTAGTATGGTTAGTGTTAAAGACTAGGATTTCATTACTAGATACCGCTTGCATTTTAAGTGGGAATATGAAACAATGCTTCTGTACCTAATGTTGGAGTGTAGCTTAGTTATAAACACTAAATGGAATCCCATTAGATCTTGTCAGTAGATATTCATCAAGCGGACTTACACCGTAACTCGCGCGAATTCTGTTGCAACCCACTTTGTCACTGGCTGGTAATAACGTGTTATTTCCAAGCATCAAAGCAACAACGTTCATTTTAGCATTTATTCTATTGTACCATTTTATTGGAACCTAACGTGCGTACACTGATCCTGCTTAAGCGCCGTACCCGTCAAATGTAGCAACATTCACAATGTTCTCACATTTCACCGACACCGATTTCATCCTGTGCATTCTTCTGCGTTCTCTAGGCTTAATTGTAACAGCTCAAAAGATGACACATTGTAGTATGTTCCCATCTGTTACGTTTACATATATTCAATATGCTGCAACCGTCATAATAAATAGTAGCTGGCCTATGGCTATCAGGCATGTGTCTAATGGTTTGACGTTGACGCCACCTTTGTATAAAGTGAGAGATTGTTTCCTTGGCAAACTGTATGATACCTGACTATGTTATGCTTGGATTGAATGAGTCAGCCACGTGTTCACTGTGCGTGATGTTGTGAACCCACATTTCGAATCGTATGTAGATGACTATCTTCGGTGATAAAGTGATCATTGCTGTCGGAACAACGTGCTGCACATGACTCTGTAGCTGGATTGCTTGGTGTATCCTGCAAAATTCGCAGTTTGTCAGTGTGATTGCTCCCATGTGATGTTTCGTTCACTTCATTGTTCTGTTGCCAAGCCCTTAACCTATATAACTGAACGTTTTATGTAATCGATTGATGAGAATAAACGTAATGCTTGTATCTCGTAATGTATGTCTTCTTGCCCTCTTAATGAACTAGTGTAATTAACTCAGAAAATTGTATTTCAGGGGCGCCGAATCCCGCTGTTCGTAGATAGTGCTCTCTGTCATTGGTACTGTTGACCGGTTGCTGCATAATGTTTATCATGGATTGCCCTGTCTACCTTCGTAAGAGCCCAACAGACAATAGTTTCTGACGTAAACAATGTAAACCGATATGGTCAACGGTCAACAATTGCACCATATTCTTCCAGACGGTTGAAGAAACTTTCTGGTTACGCATCTAATGCTGTTCACCCTTACGTTTACCAACTTTTCTGTTACGGGTATTGTCGGAACCCCTTCTGATATGCTAATTTACCTTGTTTGTCCATGACTAGTTTTTGTTTAGTTCACAACTTGGATGTTTTAAGATGTTTGATCTTATAGTGATTGTTGACTCAAATAGCGCTGGTGTTATGGGCCGTGGATTTCAATAATTCGGTGTTTGTGCAAGCGTTCCGGTTACAAAGCAGTACCTGCATCAGTGTTCCATAACCACACCTCGTTCTACCCTGTTCGCTGATCCACCTCAATGACTGCTAATCAGGGTCATTCACGTCCTCAGGGCGCACTAAACTGATGAATTGTCATACAGACTTGATTGCAATAAGGTCGCGTTGTTCTTAACTATGTTAGCGCTGAGTCTTTGTATAGAGTACGCTGGATCGTGGCTCTGTGACCAGCTTGTGTTTGTCTCGTTGCGTGTGGAGTTTAATCTATTGTGTAAACTTACCTGTTGGACAAGCACAGCTCGATCACAAAATACGCCGGCAGTGTAGGGTGAACTAAAGGTAAGCATTTAATTTGGTCCTGGTGAGCTGACAATTGCTGTCGTCAAACTGCACCCATATAGGCAAATGTTCCATCACTCCCTATGGGCCACAGATGACTTCGGTATTTTATCGTGTGAGTAGCATACTCATCATTTGCTTAAAATATACAAAATACTTCATTTTCCATTACTTCCGTTGCAACCATTCTTATAAATATAGGTAGCCATTGTTTTTTTTTTCGAAAACTTTGTTTCGAGGACCCGTTGTTTTTACCGCCCTAATGCTATAACCGTTGGTTTCCGCTTCTCTGGATAAACCACGCCTGCCCCGCAAACTGAATAGTAATCAATTTCGCTGCTGTGAACGTCTCGCAGCCTCATCGCTGGGATAAGATTATCAACTGACCAACGCAGAGTTTAGTCCACTGTGTGAAATTTAAGCTCTAAACGTTAGCAGACGCAACACGGTCGTCGAACACGCGAGCGGATTGGCAACTGAAGTTATCATCAATGAAGTGCCGTAATCGACAGTATGTGGTTAGTGTCGGAT
Source organism: Paragonimus skrjabini miyazakii (assembly GCA_014338405.1). Taxonomy (NCBI): domain Eukaryota; kingdom Metazoa; phylum Platyhelminthes; class Trematoda; order Plagiorchiida; family Troglotrematidae; genus Paragonimus; species Paragonimus skrjabini miyazakii. The sequence goes on from JTDE01001138.1 coordinate 127,825, forward strand.
GAACTAAAGACAAATATTGAATGGAGGTCTGTCGTGGCAGCCAGCAAGAGTTTTAATCAAACTGATCTGAACCCAGTGTCGCATCACGCATGGTTTTCCTCCAGTACACGAAAATGCCACCGTTCCTCGGCCAGTTGTGTATGCGCGTGCCCGTTTACGCAATTATGGCTCACTTACTCACCTGATTGCAAAAGTAACATTCTGATCAACGAAGCGTATCTTGACAATCGGAGATTAGATTGTCACGTACTGAGCTACCCACTAGAGAGAAAACCGGAACAGAAATCTGAGCGGCACTAAGCAGTCTCAGTTTTAGATGGTTAAAAATCCCCAGGGTAGTCATCAGAAAATAGTATAGCGAACAAGCTCGTTTTCGGTTATTCATCATCAGGCTAATCACATAATATATATGAAACAGAGTTGTCAGGGCGAAACGAACAAAAACAAGTAGCAAGTTTGAGTGAGGTCAGACACGTCATCGGTCGTGGTGTGGGTGGTTGGCCATGACAACTTCAACGCCTGAACAAAGCGCTTTTGTGCGCACAAGAGTGGATTTTTCAATCGAATTCCAATCGCTTCAGCAGTGACTAAAATACGACATCTGACAGCTTTTGAGTGACTGGCGTCGACTCGGTAAATCGGACGAAAACAGGAGTTTAGGTTGACAGTATGATGTGTATCAACGAAGTGTGCAACAATTGCACTTGGTGACTCCGCTACTGATCCAGGCTGGGTGATGCTCACGAATACGTTCAGATAAGCGCCTGGTCGTGCGACCCACGTAACTAGTTCCACAAGAACAAGTAAATGAGTATACACAAAAAGAAGCCGCAGAAACGGGTACTTTATCCTTCAATCGTAAACACAAAGCTGGAGTAGAGTTGAAGCAAACACGTAATTTTGCAGCATAGAATGTTCTGTTGATGACAGTGTTGAGTCTCATAGTGATTGTTTCCGCAAGCGTATCCCCTTTGAATGGCAATGAGATAAATACTGTTTTCTTTCTCGCTAAGTTTATCTTATCCTGTTTCTCACGACGCTGCATAATCTTGTCTACAAACGCTCTGGATAGCCAATTTTGTAAGAACAGTGCGCATAAAAACTATAGTTCACCGGAGACTGTATCCTGTGTACATATTCTCATGGCTCTATTGGTCAAGCAGTTTAAGAGATTCCTTTTCTGTCTTAGAGGAACAAAGCTGCTGAAATGGATATACTGCCCATTCCAGGTTTCTTTCCTATAGATTTTACGTTGAACGGATCCATCAGCACGTCGCCGGATGAGTGCGTCCAGGAAGGCTAGTTGATCGTTACGTTCAGCTTCTAGTGTAAATGTCACGTTCGTGTGGGCCGAATTGAAAATGGCTAAGATATCCGCTGGGTTAGCATTTTCGCTAACTGTACAGATGATATCATCCACATATCGCTTATAGACACTAACTACACGAATGGCTTCTTCTAACTGGTCATTCTCAAGCTTCGCCATAAAGATGTCTGCAAACAACGGTCCCAATGGGGATCCCATCGCCACGCCATCGGCTTGTCAATAAAATTCTCCAATGAATTTAAACTGTATGTTATGAGTGCAAAAGTACAAGTGGGAGTATATGGACATCTATGTTGTTTATCACAATATAATCACACAAATAGTCTATCTTGTCTTTCAGTGGAACATTTGTAAACAGGGATGATACGTCCAAAGAAAGCATTTGTTGTCCGGTTAGGTTTAACCCGCTGATTGTGTTAATGAATTAAAAAGAGTCTCGTAGGCCATGTTTTGGTAAGTTCTGCCTGACAGGTTCAAGGAGGTACGATAATCATTTAGCCAGCGAGTGGTATGGTGAGCTGAACATATCTAAAACAGGACGAAGAGGTATACCCACTTTGTGAACTTTCGGCTGTCCGTAAAGCCTGAGAATTGTGGTTTCAATGGGTCGATTACGTTCGAAAGTTGGAGGTTCAATTGTCCCGTTTTGTTTCATCGAACGTAGTATTTTCGACAACGCCTTCTCTATTTGAGGGGTTTTGTCCTTCTCATTCTCCACCTTCTCGAATTTGGTTTGATCACCTAGTATGGTCTGCATTTTGTCTGAGTAATCTATCTTGTTGAGCAGAACTATTCCAGCATCTTTATCCGACTTGGAGAGAATAATACTTTCATTTTTCCTCAGGCTATGGCTAAAACGACTCAATATGGCGGTAGCAAGGTTTTCATGCACATCGACATCACCCTGCCTAGTTCGAGTCAATAATTAGCAGACGGTTATAACCCTACGAACTTACGTTCGTGATATCAATCTTTGTTCTTCTCCGCCGACCATACTGATTAGTTGTTGAGGCAGTTGGATGCATGGCTAGTTATCACTAATAACCAGAAACCAGTAAGTTTAGTTCACAGTTTATCCAGGCAAGTAAAACCTGTGCTGACTTTTCCAATCGGTGAGAGAATCTCCTCCGTTATGTCGTGTCAGATTTTGTGGTTTTCTGATAAAGCAGCTGAATGAACTCGTGAGCGTGGTGTAGTTTTCGTCAAAGTAGACTATCAGTTTGGTTTGTTAACTGAATATTTTAACGAAGTCCTGGGCTTGAGTGCACAGTCCTTAATATCGGTCACTAACAATCCGAAGGTAACCGAGCCAGAAACTTGTAAGTAGAATGTAGAATCGTCCAAATCAAACCATTCGCGCAGAAATATCAACCGGACTTCATTAAAACTCATAGTGCGTGTAGTCCATCCCTACAAGTGACCACCCTCAGAGACTCTTCAACTAATAGGTCAATACCTTCACTTTGATGCTTTGCAAAGTCAAGACTTTACTGTCTCTTTTAACTTTTTCTGTTTATGCTTTCGAGTACATTGTTTGAAAGAACAGATGTGACTAACGTATGGTCACATCATCATCATCATCATAACAGCCATGAGCCTGACCAGAAGGTACTGTGGTACGGGCCGCCGCTCACCTCAACAGTGACGTGGAATATCCCAAAAAAAAACGTTACTAAGAAGGGTGAAAATTATTGAGAAAAGACTAAGAGGAAGAAGCGGAAATGGAATGGATACAGGTACGCCATTGACTGCGACACATCGCC
>JTDE01001138.1:131632-146984 GCA_014338405.1 Paragonimus skrjabini miyazakii
TATATATATATATATATTGCTATTGTCACTCTATTTCTTGTCACTTCAGAATCAGGAAAAGGTGCATCTGATAAGTGCTACGTGATATATAAGTGTAGAAATTGCCTTTTTGGCGACAGCTGTTTGAGTAAGTAAGCAAGACTGCAGTTTGGAACTTCCGTTTCAGTAAAACACAACTGGCTTGTTCGATTCGAAACAAGCACATATCATTTTCTCAGGTGATACACTTACCCGTATCTCCTGGGTGGAACGTTTGATAGTCTGACCTACTCACCATTACTCGCACCTTCCTCCAGTCGAGTATGATCTGTCTCATGTCTACGATTTTTAATGACCTATTTGACATGGTTTCATTTCGGCTTCTAATTCATACACATCTTACGCAATCCTAAAGGACTGATGAGAATTACTGAAGTAGCTGTTTGTACAGTCGACTTATTTGAAAAATAATACGTAATAGAAAACATCAAAATGTGGTCAGTTTAACGTTTATATAGACTGGCACTAGTGATATCATTGGACAGCTGCAATGTAATCATGCTTGGAAACATATTTACTTTCGTTGGGTTCACCAGAATGCCAACCTTCAGGTTGTGTATGCAAGAAAGTTCCCAACAGTCAACGAGGAATGTTCTGTGCACGCAAAAGTGTAATTTCTCTAAGTCAGTTAACACAGATACGCAAGAATAGACCCCGATGGAAAAGCTGACAAAATAATTCCAGTTTCTTGAAATGGAAAGTTCATAAACAAAGAGTCCATACTGATAGGATCATGTAATGTGAACTCAATTATATACCCTCTGAAGTTTGCTCCAGTTGATAATGAACAGAAAACATTTGATGGAAAATGTTTCTGAACCATCTGACAACCTGATTTTTCTATACGCAGATATGGTCGTAATAAGACACCCTGCTTGCTTACTTGTTGGGCACTCTTCAACAACAGTGTACGACTTCCGACTTGTTTATAATGTTTCTAAAATTTACCCGTGTTGAAATCGTTTGTTTATTTATCCGTCACACCATTGGCTAGGCCAAATTGTTTAACGTGTTTTTGCGCAATCAGTGGCCCAAGTTGCTCACGTTCTCTGAAACAGTACAAACCCATACTGGCTCTGTGTGTACATGAACAGTTGCCTCAGGCAATTTTGATTATTTTGAATGTGGTAACATTCCCACTTCTAAAGTAAAGCCCGGTTATGACCGTTTCTATTGTTGCTACCACCAGCGTTTTCTATGTAGTATACAATTTATTTTACGCTCGTAACCGAAAAGGTTCAACTTGAAAATGCTAACTGCCAGCGATTTGCATACCATGGCGTCATTGATTAACTAAATGCCGATTGACCCTTCAACTTCAATCTTTGGATTCATTGTCCAATTAACAAAATATTCGCAATGGTTGCACAAAGAGCATCACAGTATTTCATGGAAAGAAATGTCCGATATGTAGCTTCTTTTGTTCGGGTGACAACTCTTCTCACTGTTTAACCACTCGTGCCACAACCTTGCTTTTTGTGATTTAACACATCTTTTGTACTGTAGCACGTTGTTAAGATCTAAATCCATTTGTATGCATAACTGTTTGGATGGCTTGAAATTCAATAACCTGATTTTAGTCAGTAGTGGAAGTTTAGGGATTTAGATTATTTCAAAATTGAACATCACCCACGCTTGATCGCAGCTTCCGCATTCAGGTAAGCCTTTTGGCTAGACCATTTCGAGAGGAAACACCAGACTCGAACTTCGCTCTGGTTTTAATTTTTTATGTAACTTGTATGATATGTGCGGAAATTTTCTGATGATGTCGAGAAGTCTGTACATGCGACCACTTATCAACTGACCAGACTGGGAACACACATGATGCTTTGGGAACAATTTCGACCAAGCTTTTAGTAATCAGCCGTTGATTCTATGTCACCTGATCCTTATGGGTATACACACCTCACAAAGTTTGTATAAGTCAGTCACCTGGTCAAAGAAAGACATGCTTCTGAGTTCGATGTATAATCTACTTTTCTGACTGGTATTCTGGTTTACAGAATAGGGCATGATCCATTAAAATGGTGTAGTAGTAGTCTGTCTATCAGGAAAACTAACAGAAACAGGATAGTCTATTAGACCCTGCTGTAAAGCGTGTTAGGAACCTATGGTCCAACGGAATACCAAATGTTATACAATTCAAAATAACCATTCAGTCGAATGTATGGCAACACACTTGGCTGCAGGTTGACTCTGATTGACGGGGTGTGAACCTACTAGGAACTCATTGGTTAACACGAACGTGACATTGAATGCCTTTCACGACGTGATTTCAGACTCATGCGAGATTATCAATTCCAGAGCGATGGACATTGCTCAGGAAGCATCTTACCAGTTGATTCAACAGTTTGTCCTAAGGTGGGTTTAAGAGAGTCCTAACGGACAGGTTTTTAAGTATGAACGCACGTTAGAGCTTAGCATTTATAAGGATTCGTCATTTTGACTATATTTGTCTGTTTATCCCAAGCACACATGAAGCTACTCACCGTGGAGTTTTGGCTTTGAGTAATAAACACTAAAATAGGATGAAACCATTTCACATTTCGAAACTCGACATTGATTATAAGCTGACAACGAGGTAGACCGTTTCATTCATCTAATAGAGATATTAAAAAGCAGTATCAAATACCATGATTATTCTGAATCGAGTAAAGTTCATCGAATCCGTGATGCTTCCCAGTTGGGCTAGTTACATGAAGGGTATGAGGATCTCGACTAATGAGTCTACACAACGACGAACTTGGTGGTAGCATGTTTGGTTTGGGAGCAAACATTGAAGGACATTCACTTGGACAAAACAGTTCGGTTCAAAATCACAATGAACGGATTCACTGCTCGTCACTAATCTCTGTGATAAGTACTACCAAGGCTAGGATTTTTAGTATGCATTAGGCTAACGTACAATGTGGTAAACCAAACATAAAAACAGCCAGTTAAAAATGAGTGACGGGAAGATGCATACAAACCATTGCTTGCAAAATGGCATTGTGGATCAGTGGATTGAACGGTTACACTGTTTTTAGCTCGACAGGTAGCACTGCTAAGCACTGTTAAATAGAAATCTCAATTTTTATTGATTATTGCCACATCACCTGAGGGCTGCCGGACCTTATTCATTTGTCACCTTCAGTAAAAGATTGGACTGGAAATAAGGCTCTCACGATCAATCAATCATATTTGTTGCGCAGGATTAGCGACGATTCCATCTTCAGTACAACTTCGGTCTCCCCTACAAACAATTGCAACTTGGCATTACCTTAAGTGGCCTCTTTGAAAGGTCAATGAAAACAAGTCACTAAATAAAACTGAAAAGTGGGACTAATAGCAAAGCCGTTTGAGAGGGAAAAGTTTTCCGTCTGCTGCTTATTACGACCTAGCTCTGGATACCGATGTGGTTTTGCACCACGGCGTGTGTTGTGAGTACTTTCCAGGACAAGCATTACTGAGCAGAACCTATCAGTCGGCGCTGTGTACTCGCAAAGTTGTTGATCTAACAGAGTAACTGGCCGCTGCACTGAGCATGTCAAACATTTCGTGAAAAAGATAGAATTCGCCATTTGAACTGAGTCAACTGTGTTTTCCGTATGGTTGTCACTGAACACTGTTCATTCCGTTTTGAGTCATCCGACAGAAGAGTTACGCACAGTTCACAAATAGGTGTTTGGTGCACTTTTATGAACTACTATTACTGTCCTAACGTTGTCCGGCTTCTAATTTATGTAAGCTTTATTATACATTATATGATCAAGCAATCGATCAACATTTTCGTCAAAAGTTCACCTGTTTTGCCAAGCAATTTTGTGACCTAACGTGTAAACAAACCGATTGCTATCAAGCGATAAAATGTGCAATATTGTCGACATAAAGTTAGATCATCTCTGTTTCAGAATGCACAATTTATGCTGCATTCTGTTTTGCAGATAACTGTTAGACGTGAACAGAAGAAGCTGATAAACACTGAATACAGTACAAATAACAACGGTGTCATCACGATGCTCAAAAATTGTTTAAATCAATGTTAACCGGATTCGATTACTTCATCATTTGAGGGAAAATGTTATTTTTACCTACCTCAATATCGATTTTCTGTCGATCTGGACCTACGTTTAATTAGATTAAATTTACCAAATGCACTGTCTCACGTGAATACTTTCTACCAGATTGTAAAATATTCACTTATTTCATATTCCACATGCAGTCTGACGTCTTGCAACTTAAATTAGTTTTTCCGAACACACTTGGCGCCTCCGTCATTAGCTCTGTTCTTGTCGGAATGGTCAGTCTTTGCTCATAAGTTACAATATAAACTGAACACCCTATGATCTGTGTACAAAATTTAAAAAATAAAAAGTTTGTAATCGGAAGATACCACTGAACCACTGTGCTTATCTCATCATTATTACCATCAACATAACGGCCATGAGCCTAACCAGAAAGGTTCCGTGGTTAGGGTTATGCTCACCACAACACCGACTTAGAGTATCCTACAAGAAAGCGTTGTAAAGAAGGTTGAAAATTGATAAAAGATGATTAAGCGGAAGAAATTGAAGTAATATGCATGCAAGTACATCATTCACTGCGGCTAACTGTAATCTCGGATAACGTTTCTAACTAGCGATCTGACTGATCACGAGGACTCTAGCCAGACAAGTAACACTTACCCACTTTGCTCAACAGAACAGTCAGGGTCTTCGTACTCCGTGATCACTTTGTCGCTCGATCACCACGTAGTTTTACCCAGTTATTGGTGATATCGGTTTATAATGCCCGGTGCGATAAACGCACAGATGGCATACGTGACCCAACAGTCGTAGGCTGTGCAACGCTATTAGTTGATCAATTGATCTCGCATCCCGAGGGTTCTTGAATACTCGTCGGCGAACGTAAGTGTTGTCCATGTGATCAGTCCACTTAATGTGGGCTGATTGGTGGAGACGCTGATAGTCAAACAGAGCAAGTTTGCTTATATCTCCATTGCGAACAGACCACATTTCCGAACCATAGGGCGAAATAGAATGCACACAAACCATATACACCCTTCTCTTCAATGACAATTGAATGTCTTTTGGATGCAATATATGACGCATGTTGGCAAAGACTGCTCGTGTCTTTGCTGCCCTTGCTGACATTTCATTAACAATATTACAAGCTAGCCAGATAATACTACCCAAGTGTGTGAAGATGTCCGCAGTCCCAAGTCTGAAGTAAAAAAGGTAGGAGTGGAAATGTTCCAGTCTCGAAGAAGCACTTTACACTTTGAAGGTGTGAAACGTATGCAAACCGGCCCGGTCATTCTTCTTGTTCAGCATGGTCTGCATTTCTTCTGCAAATGGGCTATGTAAGACAATGTTATCCGCATACAGCATGTCGGTCAACCTAGTCCTAAGGAGGGGCTCAACACCAAGTTCACTGGATTCCTCAAGCGCACCTGCTAGAATGCCGTCCATGACAATGTTGAGCCGGAAAGAGAGATTATCAAACACTCCTGACGAACACCACTAGAAGTGACGAATGCCCGAGATAGCTGTTCGTAAACCCTAACCCTGCATGCAGAATGGGTACACAGTGGTCTCAACAGATTCACATATTTTCACGAAACTCCATTGCGTAGAAGGCAGCCCCAGAAAACGTTACGAGCAACTTAATCGAATGCAGCCTCCATGTCTCAAAAGACCGCAACTGTCGGCTGCCTATACGAATGCCAATGCTGCAAGACCGCTCGTGAGACGAAAATATGGCCAAGACGTAATCGATTGGGCCGGAGTTCTGCCTGTTCCTTACATATCTGACTTCCTCTGGGATTAATGAGCCGAAGTAAAATGAGGCCAGTGAGTAACCTGGACGCAACAGAGACTAGACCGATGCCTCTGTATTTGTCACATAGACTTCGGGTCCCCTTTTTGAAAATGGGAATCGCTGTTGATGAGCATCAACCACAAGATATCTCTTTAGTTTACAAATCCGTCTGAAGACGTTTTGTCAGTTCTGATACCAACCTCTCCCCGCCATTCTTGGTGGGAGGAGGTCTGGACCAAGATCCTTATTACGCTTCAATAACTTAAGCTCCAGCACCACTTTTATCTCCGACAGAGGACCGTCTGGAATGCAATAACATTATTCGGGTCACGTCGTCCACGTGGTCCGGTCAAAGCCACCTGAACTGCTCTTCAAAGTGTTCAGCCCACCCTTCAAGTCTTCGAGACTGACTGGTGATAGGTGAACCGTCTTTTTCATATATAGTCTCACACTGACTCGAGAGCCGGTATAACCACGGTTCAGGAACACTAGCTTTCTGTCATCTGATATAAAAAGGTTTGTTCCATCTCTTTCGACTGATAGACCAATTGGTGCTCGTGGTCCTTGCACAGTCTTTTAGTCAGCTTGCATTTGGTCTCCCGATGGTCGTCATCAGATTGAGATCCAGGTGGAGTTGAGTGACGTTAGTTCATTAGGTTTATCGACATGACGGAAACACAGTTCTGTCGCAACTGCATAGCTCCTTCGGAACATATCTCCTCACAATATGATTTCATAGCTGCTGTGATTTGTTCCCAATATTCTTTAGGATCTCTCGCCTGTCTCTAACTTGGTAACTTGTTAACCAGTGCTTCCTGGTAAGCTTTCTTTCCACTCTCCTCGCTCGAATGTCAATTTAGTACCTTGCCTTCACGAGTGTATGTCCTCTGGGTAAACGACAAATCAGAACGGACACATACAACAATACGATCCGAGTTCAGGTGCTTGCTCCAAAAGGCACGACAGTCCTTAACAGAGTGGTGCCACCTACAACAGACTGTTATATGATCGAGTAGTGTCCATGACTGGGAAACACACGAAGGTCTCCATGTAAGACTATGCCTCCTTCCTGTGTTGGAATGCGGTGTTCGACATATAGGGACCATGAGATGCACACAGTTGCATCAGTCTTTGACCATTGTCAGTACATTGTGCCCAGTCATCAAGCATTTCTTCCAGCCGCTTTTCGTCCACAGAGAGACGTCCAAACTGAGAATCAAAATCGCTCGCCAGTATGGTAATGTCAGTGTTTAGACTGCCTCAGAAGGGCATCGATGACATCGTAGGATGCATTTTTCGTAATAGCCGAACGGCTGTCCGTTGAAGCATACGCCAATATAATGAAAACATGACGCTTTTCTGATTTGCGTTGACAGAACTTAACCGACTTATTGAGTCAGTCAGCGCATAAGCAACTGTTCACTTGGATTCGATCGAGCAAACGTTGCTCTACTCGAGAACTCACTGCGATTCCCACTCTAGCTTGGTCATGAGATTTGGCTTCGGATTCAACAGGGACTCTGAGAGGGAAGCGCTTGAATTAAAAGTTATCCAGCTGTGAGCTCAAGTGAGTAACGGTGATAGTATCATAGACTAGCGTCTCCGACACGCAGTGCACATCAGTTTCAGACATGAGAGTGTAACTGCCAGGGCAGCTCGCTAACCGATTTGTCGGAGAGTGTGGACATTGGAGACGCCAATGTTTATCAATTATCTCGGCTTGAGAAACCAATTATCACCCGAAAGCACACGGATTAAAAAAATTGTGACCCGAAATAGAGGGAGAAGGTTCTGATGGGTGAAAAATAACACTGTCAGGAGGATAATAGCTTCTGATACTTTCCGGTCGTTTGTGCCGGAGAATGGGTTTATACTGAGGTACCCATCGCGAGACTCTGACTCAAAGTCTGGCCTACCAGTCAACAGTGAGCGGTTTGCATCGCCCGAGGGTGCGGTGAATAAGTTATTAAAGACTGGTCCTGATCACTGTTGTGCCTGGTGGATGTGACCTGTTCTAGTACCTTGATTTGGTGATCAGGCCTATGAACTGAATCGATCCGAAGAACTGTGTTGTTGAGGACTTTGGTCCTTCCAGGTGTAACGTTGTAATACACGCTAAAAGGGAGCAGTCATACGAAAAACAAATGCACTCATGCGGATGTACGTCGTACTATTGACAGCGTACGAATGCTTAGATAGTCCGGCACAATCTTGTGAACATACCATAGAACTATTTTAATAGTTGCGGTGCTGTTGTCTTCCGTATCAGGTTGGAGGGGGTTAGAACAGTTACTCTCAAACTGACAGGACTCCGATTATCCAACGTTTGATCGCGACCATCGGTGTATTATTCAATACTGCCGAAAATTATCCGGTATCACTCAAGGTCCTGCGCTTTTCTATGCTTTGTGGTACCAAGTGTCACTGGTATAAGCATCATTGCGCTCAATAACACAGTGTAACTCCCCAATCAGTGCCAATTTTTTTCTGGGTGCGTTCTGAACTGAATGTTTCGTTTTCGTTTACACCGGACGGCCAATATTCTTCCACGTTTGTCTCGAAATCAGCTGGATGTCACAACCAATGCTGAGCTGTAGACGTACCGGATTGTCATAAATTCTCACTGACAAACACTTTCGGTGTACAACAAAGCTAAGGTCAAAGCTGACCAAAACGGAATTTCGTCTTGCACCTTGTTTCTTCAATTTCTTTCGGTGGTTCCTTGAAAGCGATCGCAGACTTCTGATTGACAAGGTGGAATTGCAACACGCCTCCTTGTGTTCGAATCGTTTGCAATTTTGACATCTGTGGTTCTTGAATGAACGGAATCGCATATAATGTCAATCAATACATTGTCAGCATTCAGTTGGGGCTTTGACAAGGGGTTTGCAACATGCGTCTCGGTTACGTGGCCGCTGCAAAACAGAATGGACCGTAAGTAACCCCGATTGTTCTCTCATGGTTGTGCCGTGTTTCAGATCGATTAAGCGTTGGGACTCCGCTGTCACAAATGGCAACGTCACGTCAGGGTCCTGTTCAATCTTGTTCAAAATTCAGGTACGAATTTCGGCATCATGGGTGGACTGTAGGCTGCAGACGAATATTAAACACTTGAATTGATTCTCTGTCATTGTCCACAACTTGAACTTTTCACATTCTCGGTTCACAGCACTTGCGTGAGTGACAAAACCAAGTTCATGTTTAAACAACTTGAGGCATTGATACCAGCTGTTGAAAAAGAGTGACTGGTCCCCGAAAATATTCGCCACCATCTTCAGTTTTTCGTCAAAAGTAACACCACAGTGTTTCTTTGGCAGCCTGATATCAGTATGCCTCGAAGATTCTATCGAAATGAGTTTCCGAAGAAGTAATCGCACCCTTCTTGCATCATCCATACCAGCCAACTCTACTCAGAATAAACGTGGTGTCGGCTAAACCAAGGTTTGAAAGTCACTCCGGCTTCATCGATGCTGTTTGTGATGGCGTCCACCGACGAATCCGGTTTGACGTCTGAATTTGCTGAAATCGTGGATAAATTGCACGCCAATGTATCCATTAACTTCAGTTGAGCCGCTTCAAACTGTGCTTGTTGCTTGTGCAGGATCAATTTCACTTCTTCCACTGGAACTGTCACTTTCCGCGTAGGTTACTTATGCGGCATTCGAAGTCGCCACTTATCGGATCGTTCTTTTTATTACGCGCACACTCGGTTGGCTCCAAAAACCGAGAAGGGGAAATGACGCGGCAACCCCGTTTACTGGGAGAATGAGTCGAAACTAGACTACATAGGCTCTAAATTTATATAGCGAAACGATTACCATACACGACCGACAAGACGCAGATTAAATCAAAGGAGAAGAGCGTATTTGGCAGTCACAGCGTTAGAACAAATCACGTAACAGGGGGCATCAGAGAACACACTGGAGGGAACAGTCTAGATAACATACAGGCGTTTGATCGTACGGCTCTAATTTGATTGGCTGAGTGAGATATTACAGATCAGTCTACCCGTAGCCGGATCGATCAGTCGATGTGACGTGATTCATCCAGGCTGTTTCGTTAGGAGATGCACCTTCTAATACAAAACACGTGACATCGATTAAGTAGACCGAATAAACGCGGTTGGTCATGACAGCGAGAGTGCAGCGGTTTATAACCCTAACCGGCTTGGTCTCCATTATTTGCCTAAACAATAGTTTTGTCATCTGTTCTTTACACCTTGTTGTATAGTAATAATACAAATCAAAAGCATACTTCGTATGCGGGCTGAGAGCTCGTTTGGACTGAATAAAAATGGTCACAAAAGACCCGAAACTATTATGTGCAATTGCTTTTGGCAAACTTCGTTGACATTTCGATGTAAACTGCGACCAACTAACTTAATTGTTAATCTCCCTTTGAACTAGTGAGGTAAAAAGATGCACTATTTCATTGCTATTATCACACTCATTTTTTAAAGCCCCAGTTACCAAAATTTTACGGGTGAACCAATCGAACTGATTGTTAGCTTGATGCACTACAGAAATGTGCTCAAATTTAATCTGTCAGCTGTTCTCGCACTGTTGTATCAATATAATATGCACATTTCGTAATACCCCACCAAAAGTGGATAGGTTGACCAAAAGTTGTTAGCAAGTATGTCAACTCACCTGTCAAGGGAATACCGATATCCACAAGAGACAAATGCGGCATGAAACCAAATTATGGTGTGACAGTTTGGAAAACGTCCGTACTGAACATACAATAATGATGTCACGACCGTCCGAACATTCCATCCATTTACCGGTGGAAGATGCAACTGTTCATAATTTCAGAGACAATGTGTTATTCTGGCTTTTCCGACAAACGTTGTGAATACGGCACTTCTGAACTACCAGGCCTTTTCTTTTCCCCATATGTAGCTTAACATACACCGAATCAGATCTACGTATATTCAACAAGAACCTATAATTTGAGCGAAAATGCATGCAACTTATGCCAACCATAACATCAGTAATCAAAACGATGTTCAACTAGTTCAATGATTTCAAATTGCAGTGAAGTCCTAGTCATGGCGTTATTGATTATATTTAACAGGAGAGTTGCTATGTCTCCTTTCTAGGCGATCGGGTAACCAGAGCATCACTCACAAGCGAATGTAGCCGACAGTCTGCATACGATAATCTCATCGTGCCTAAAATGATGTCAGTGGTACAATGGCCAACACGGTTACCTCATGAAAGCATGACCAGATTTCTAGTCCCGGCTGTTGTAAGAATATACACAGTTGATGAGCTAGAACAGGGGCGAAATTCGAATATCGTGCTTCTGAATGTGCTGGCTGAAATGTCCGTGGGAATGCGAAGGTTGCAATCAGTTCTCGGTGAAGTTTAATTTATGTATAACAACATCCTTGATTGCTCGTCGCATTTACTGTGCAGTTCCTCCCATCTTCTCTCCTGTTTTCTGTACACCAGCAGGCATTAAAAAAGCTCTAGGTAAGTTTCTGTTTTCTTGACCATTGTCAATAGTTATTAGCGCCAATTACTTCTAACTAACGGTGTATCCCATAACTTGCTCGCTAATAGGCTGGATTACAAGCACCAGAGATATTTTGGATTTTATCTGACTGATTAATCTGCAATTCGTGAAGACGTTCAACTATGACTCTGTATAAAGAGGTGTCAGGAGGTCACTCGCCGCAATTTCAACAGAGACAAGCAGCTCAAGATAAGCCGGTAATCATTTGTTCTCAATCCACGTGATATACTTGGATCGACTGTTTGTTGATCATGTGACCAACGAGTCTAATGCTTGGATTGCATACAGCCTTCGGTGCCAAGCTAACAGATTCTGTTTGACCTCTGGGTTCCGAGCGCTCAGTCTATCGGCAGAGGTCACCGTATGCAGTGCTAGAGCGAAACACGTGAGTGACACAAAGGTCACCCAGTGGTCAAGTGACCTGCAATTACGCGAGAGCAATGTGGTTGTTCTCCGGTCACACAACGATCTAACGGGAACGCATCCAAACTACGAATTTCATGAAGTATGGTCACACGATACTCCAGAAGGGTGTGCGGTGTTTTGAAGGCTGAGTTAGATTTAATGCCATTTATGTTCGTGTTCCTTCATCTGGTTCATCTATAACAAAATTCAACCTAAATGGACGGCGAGAAATGTGGTCATAAAACATCATTACACTCATCACAGTGGAGTCAAACTTGACTCAAGTATACAGCTTATCATGCTTACACATAAAGTATTGTAACATCGGTGGACGGCTACCACGACACAAAAAGCGGAATGGCCAGATGGTTTTCATGTCAAACTGTCGACGGCTTATGGATCAAGTAATAACTTCTCCTGAGTTAAACAGGTTTATGCTGAGAAAGCAGTTGACGGAGTACATGAGCAGCATCATGGCATGTTTGGAGCTGATATAGACAGAGGGTTTTGCAGGAACTAATTTAACGACAGAACTTTTTCACAAAACATTACCTCATCAGGACCCACTAAAATGAAAACTGAAAATGTTAGATGAGGCAAGGAAAATAAACAGGCCTTGAGTGATGGTAGTGAGATAAAAAAAAAACAATGAAGCGAATCATTCTTACACGTGTCCTCACAATTGTGCTCTATGTGTGAAACGCTAAAGACTATAGGAATGTATCAGTGGATTGTCTAATTCATTGGAAAATACCCTTGGAAGTCATGAGAACTGCAAACTAGCGAACAAGACTTTTCTATGGCTGATCATCAGTCTATCTATAGTACAATAAATATGGCAACAGCAACCAGGGTGAGTGAGAAAATCGGTCAGTAGAAGTTATGAATGGCGTGCTTCCTAACACTTATGCAATTATTGTTCTAACTTGTGAGCTTCGTTGATTGTGGGTCAGGAGAGATTAAGTGTTCACAGGAAATTTTTCTGAGTTTACAGGTTACACTTGCGCAATCGCGTAATACCGGCCTGGGCATCGATCAACATTCGGAATCCCAACATTTTTGCTCAATTTCTAGGTACATGATAAGCAATCCGGAAGGCATCGTTCTTAGTGACAGAATGATTAGAGTCGAACAAATGAGCAACACTAACACTTGAAATCGCTTCAGTCACAACACTGTTCAACCTCCGCTCCTAGAAGAATTTCATGCGAACACGTAGTCGCCCCTGGCACACAATCAAGGACGATCACAATTTGAAATAATAATTGCATAATCGCTGGCAAACACCTGTCCATATTGACCAATTTTCTGACTCACCCTGATTGGTGGCTCCATATTTATAGTGTTGTAATTAGGCTGATGACCAAACAGAAAATAAGTCTTTTCCACTACTTTATGGTTTTCCTAAAGAGCATGTCTCTGCTAATAATTGCATATAGGGTGGTCTTGTTAACAGCAAAGACGAACATTAGCCAACGATTATCCTCAACTACAACAAGGATAAGACAAAACTGTCAAGCTAGACAAGGTTACTGTAACGTATGGTCGATAGAGAAAAATAACTCGCTAATCCATTGTACAGTTTTGTAACACGCCCTATAGTTTGACATGCTTTGACGAAATGGAGCCCCGGGAAACGATACAATTCAAGGTTATTCCTTCAAGAGTTGAGAAAAACCTTCCCGTGTAGTTATCTGCTACAAGTTTTCTTGTTTAGTGTTGCGCTCTCTCAATCGGAAGTACAGCTTACGAAGAAAAGAGGACAAGGCTGCTGGTCTAAATAAGTCTCTAAGAAGAATACAAGAAGTATACTTGCAATTCACATGCTGACACCATCTATTGTGATTGGATCTACGAGAGCGTAAACGGAACGGAATAACGGTCAACGAAACGGCGGATAATAGCACGACGAATAACGGTAATGAAGGACGGAGTCAGTTAGACTCACTCCAGCCAACTCATCCACCCGAAGCTACCGCATGAAAGCAGAGAAGAAGACTGGCCTTCAAACAGAGCTTCTTTATGTCGCTCAGCCAGTAGACAAAATGGTCACAAACCCGTTCGTATTTATAGGGTTTGCGAGTAGCAAACAAGCAAGGTCAAAGAATGGGCCAGACAAAAGTCCAGACAGTGCCCAGTAGGCGTGTAGTCGGGATGACAACAACAGTTGTCACGATGGCTGAGGATGTTCTTGAAGGACAGAGAAGTGCACGACCATGGCAACGGTGTTAGTATTCTTGTCACACAATATTTTGGGGGAACCGGTGAATTCTCTGACGCCATCTCATACTGTCGAGTCTTTTGGATGTGTATGTAAAAAGGAAGCTTCCCGATGTTCAATAATTCGTTTGATTCTAACACGTCAAATTCTTCCCTCTTTTTATTGCCATAATGCATGCCCGGTCCCTTCTGACACAAATCATAAAAGGTGTAACAAAGTTTTGGCGCTGAACAAAGCCTACTTTATGTCTAAGTGGTAACACCAATGTGTCAATCCATATTGAGGCCATAATCAGGTTCGTATGTATTAATCTTTGGTTGTCTCATGTCTGTATGAAATTCTGTTATAACAATGATTGATCGGTATGAACAGTGTAAGGAGTGTTAGCGACTTAACGTGATGACCAATGTGAGGTCAGACAGTAGACCGAATCACACTCGGTTGTAATCTGTCGATTTTTGCGTTTGTGGTGATGACCCGTTGAAATCGCCACCTCCGTAATAAATAGCAATTCGATGTATGCGAGGTGACTAGGTGTGTAACTAAACACGACTCGGTGTGTCTTATGTAACTGCTATGACAACAAGTGAGTGTAAGCTTTCGAAGGTAGATTAAAAGGAAAATGCAAAAAACTCAAATCTGTTGAGTTATGGAAGTTAGAGTGGATGGGAAGGTTTTCATATAGCACTTGAACCTATACGAATTTGGTAATCCCATGAGTGAGTTACAATCAGACAGTTGGTCTTCTTGCATAAATGAGCGGAACCTGCATAGCGCTGACAAAGCGGACGGTATTCACAAATGCTCGAGTCGTTTCACGCTTCTTGATCAAAACAGTATTTTGATACGATTTTTATTCCGAATGATTTTGAAAAAGTGAGTATTAAAGCGTACAAGGACATTTGGTTCGCTTGTCACCAGTCACTATGGCGAAAATTGTACAGACTATTTCTAGTGAGCAGATATAGCAACAAGAGAGGAAGACAGCACGTTCGCTGGTGACACATAAGTGATTGATAAATACACCAGGCCGATTGATCCCAAGTCTATTATTAAAGCAGTATTATGAAAATGTGTTTATCTTTCTTCGTCTTTCCCAGGTGATAGTACTTCCAATCTCTTCAGGCGCGGTTTCACATCAACCGTCAAGTTGACGCACAAAGTCGCAAAATCCGTGCTCACTGAAGAGTCGAAGTCGATCTCATCGTTTTCAAGGAACCGTGATAGCCAACTTTAACGTGATGCATAACTTCACCTGTACCTGCGGAAGCAAATACGTCAGCCGTATGTCAAGGCATTTGGGAACACTTATCAATGAGCACATCTCTATATGGTTGATTGACTCAGCACACAAGACTTCGCACCATT